>JAADWJ010000527.1:0-16742 GCA_023336165.1 Pythium monospermum
AGAAAACTTGCACCGACGAGCCGACCACCAGTAACGAATGCGCATCGTCGACCCAGTCGTAGGACTGTTCACGCACCGCCAGTGGCATGTTCTCGCCAAAGAAAACGACTCTGCAAAGGAGAGTGAGACACACACAAAAGAGAGGGTGTTAGTGTATCTGGGGTACAGTGAGGGGGAGGGAGGGAGGGGGGAGGGATGGGAAACCTACTTTGGCTTGATGATGCCACCGCATTTTGAGCACGACGGGTACACAAAATCGTCGTAATTCCACGTGATGTCGACGTCTCCGTCCGGGTTCACGCTGGACGCGACGTCGACGCCGCTGTCTTGGAACGGCAACGAGGCCAATGGTTCCAGAAACTGGGCAAAGAGTGGGTTCATGTGTGCCAGTAAATCTTGGTATCCTTGTCGTGAAGAGACATGGCGGCACGACTGGCACTCGACTTCATGGAGAGACCCGTGGATTTCCAGCACATCGCATGACCCGCTCTTGCTGTGCAGTCTGTCCACGTTTTGTGTGATGATATTCGAGACGATCGACGATTGCTGTAAAGATGTGAGCGCGTCATGGGACTTATTGGGCTGTGCTAGCAAGATCTTTGGCCAGCCAAGAAAGCTGCGTGCCCAGTACCGTTGGCGGTACGCGTGTTCACTCGCAAACTACAGAATTAGGGATGATTTCAGAGCATCGTTAGTGATCAGGGACCAGTAGTTTTACTATTCTAACACTATGAACGCCACCTGTTGGTACTGGATCGGTTTAAAGTCTTTGTTGCGGATGTATACGCCCTTTGGGCCCCTGTAATCTGGGATACCCGAGTCCGTGGAGATGCCTGCGCCGGTGAGAACGACCGTGCGGCCATTCCCAGCATCCAGGAAGCCGCGCAAGTGGTCGATATGGCGTGCGATTTCGCTCGCGCTGGCGGCAGGATGATCGGCTATTGCTGCGGCCGCTGCCTGCGCCGTCTTGCGGCTCTTCTCTACGGCTGTGCGCACGATCAGCTCCTGCATGCTTGTGTGTGTTGTTGTTGTCACTTCCAGCACAACAAGGACGACGAAGTTTGCTAAGAGTGATGGTCAACGATGCTTCCACAGCCTTCCAAAGTGCAGGTCAGTCTGAGTTCCAAGGCTAAACCAAGCTAATCACAATCCAAGATTGAAGGCTAATTATGTGGGACTTGGGTTTTTTACTTGTCTTTGCCTCTGACTTGAAACTGAGGTTGGGAAAAATTCAGAATCATCACATCATTTAATTTCAACAGGTTTTGAAAAAGGCAACATGTATGCATGTTCTTTAAATGCATTTCTCAATTTATGAAAACATCCAATGTTTGCAGGAATGTTTCGAAGTCACAATGTCCCATCTTCAACATGGGCAGTCTGACGCCGCGCCATAGCGACACTATCCTTCGCATGCTGCCGTGTGACCAATCCAATGGTCAACGTGACATCATCTCCCTCGCGAAGAAAAGAACCCGACAACAACGTGCGTGGCCCAAAGAGGCATCCCCGACTCAGCGATACCAACTCACAATTCGATCCGACTTTGACAACCACGACAAAAAATACCGGTACGCTAAAAACAATCCAGCGCCTTTTCCCGTTTTGTATCAAGGATCCCTTGAGAGAGATGAGCTATTATCGGTCGTACTTCAACTACGGAAAGTATCGCCACGCGATGCACCACAAGGAGGAGCGGTGCACACCAAGCAGCCCACTTGAGCTCTCCACGACTTTTCCAACAATGGACACCGCATCCGCCAGCACCAGCACCACTACACCAGCTCCGCCACTGGGCATACCAGTACCAGTGCCAGTACATGGCCAGGCAGGACGGCTGCGTACGCACGTGAGCGTCAGCGGTGTCACCGATCCCGGCCAACGAGGCAAACAGAACCAAGATGCGTTCTTCACGCTCCACGATCCGGACAACCAAGCCATGGTGCTTGGCGTCTTCGACGGTCACGGACGAGACACGGGCAAAGACGCCGCGATGAACGCCAAGGCGTTCTTTGAAGCGCATTTCCGGTCGTTTACAGCTGACGACTATGCCCATTTAGAAGAAGATCCACATGGTGTGCTCACGCAACTGTTCCGTACTTGCCACGAGATGATCAAGAGTATTTTCCGCAGCATCTACGAACATCGCGGGTACAAAGTCGTGGAAGAAGATGGGTTACTTGTACGGAAAGACCACGACGATGAAGATGACGGCGTGTGTATCCGTGGCGGAACGACCGCGACGATTGTGGTCATTCTCCATGGAGGCGACAAAATCATCACTGCCAATGTAGGCGATTCGGCGGCGTTGATCGGCACTGGCGGCGGTGACGCGCTACTGAGCGTGAATGATGTGCAGCCGTGTGTCAGCAACAGCAAATTCCCACAGAATAAAAAGAAGACCCATGCCGTGACGCGCCGCTTTGACGATGAGATCAAGAATGAATGCGTTTTACTCACTGGTAACCACAGTGCCGACAGTGAAAGTGAATTTTTGCGCGTGAGAAAGCACTCATACGGAAGCCCCGATAGCCAAGTGCAGTTTATCTACGACTGCTGCAGCCGCCGAAATGTAGCCTCGTCCTGCGCTTCCTCCAGATGTCAGCCCATCTTCAACGTCAGCCCTCGCGGTCTCGTGCAACAGAATATGGTCGGTGATTACTACAAGAATGTGCGTGATGAATGGGCGACAATGGTCACCACGCCCGTGGAAGCGCCATTCCCAGAGTCACTAGCGTTCACGAGATCGCTGGGCGACTTTAATATGCACAACTATGGAGTCTCCACGGAACCGACGGTCCAAGAAATCTCGCTCAAGAATGTGTTGACACTGACGAAGCCACAACAACTATCACCGACTGGCGTCCACGACAGCACGCATGCCACCAGTGTGGCGCCGCTGAGCAGCCCAGAACCAATAGATTTCTACCTCGTGGTCGCGTCGGATGGCGTATGGGACAACTGGAAGTACGACGAGCTCATCGAGTTCCTTGTCGCCAAAAATGCGTCGGCGATCAGTGAGGACACCACCGGCCAAGCACCCGTGTTTGCCTTCTGGCCAGTGAGTCCACGCACACCGCATGTGAATGACGCGCCGCTCAAGCAGTCGTCTGTCACCACTCATATCCACAGCCACATCGATCGGCTCGCTTCCGCGCTCATGGACGCCAATATTGAACGTGCCGACCGCATCTTTGGCGACCAAGCGGACAACATGACTGCGATTGTGTGCAAGATCCATTTTAGCCACAGATAGTGTATAGAAACCACACCAATTTATACATATTTAGTGTAAGCCACATCAATTTCAATTTATTTAGCGTGCACCACATCATGATTTGGGGCAAGTTGCGTGCATCAACTTGTGGTTGTGAAATTGAGACAATCACCATGAGCTGGATGCGCCGCGCGACGCAAAACGTATCGCGTTCGTTGGGCCACAGTGCACTTCGTGTGCGCCGCCCAAATGCGTTGCTAGATGGCACTCGTGCAGTGCAAGCGCATGCTTTGTCGACGAAAGCTACGGGTACTGATGCGTACATTCTGTCCTCGTTGCTGCTGCCCAGCGATTTTGCATGCTTCCTTTTGGCTAATGCACTCATGGTCTCTGTACAACACACCTGTAGAGCTGGAGTGGATGAAGAACAAAGACCCGTACTGCAACGTCGGCGACTCGATCGCCTCCAAGATCGGCGTCAACTTGCACCAGAAGAAGCACCACCCATTGAACATCATCAAGACCAAGATCGAAGGCTACTTTAACAACCTCCACGAAAACCACGGGTGCGTTTTTTGTTGCTGTTGGATGATCAAACAACGAGCGCTACAGCTGGATAGTTAGGATCTTATCTCATTGTGTGGGCGTTTTTCCTTTGGTTTGTTTTTGCTGGATATTAAAAAACAGCCACCCAAAGTTCACGGTCTTTGATGATCTCAGTCCGGTCGTCACGACCTACGACTGCTTTGACTCGATGCTTGTGCCAACGGACCACGTGAGCCGCCGCATCACGGATACGTACTATGTGAGCCCTACAAAAGTGCTGCGTGCCCACACCAGTGCCCATGAAGTGGCCACGATGAAGCAAGGCTACAAGTCGTTCCTCATCACGGGTGATGTCTACCGCCGCGATGAAATTGATGCCAGCCATTACCCAGTGTTCCACCAAATGGAAGGCGTGCGCATCTTCTCCGAGGTGCGTCTTCCAAAAAGGCTCACCTTCCCAGAGTCTTTGGAAGCGTTGCGCTGACTCGTCTGTCTGTCTGTCTATTTTATTCCAGTTGGACCCATCGATTCCTCATGAAGAGAAAGTCTTGCTGGTCAAGGAAGAACTCAAGAAGGCCCTGGAAGGCATGGTCAGCGAGCTGTTTGGCGACGTGGAAATGCGTTGGGTGGAGGCGTACTTCCCATTCACGGAGCCGTCGCTTGAGCTGGAGATCTTCTTCAACGTACGTTCTACCCAGTGCATTTAGGATGATGCCAATGCATGAGCTAATACCTGGCTCTGTAGAACGACTGGCTGGAGGTGCTCGGATGCGGTGTGCTGCGACAGGAGATTGTTCGCAATGCCGGGCTTGGTGAGCAAGTCGGCTGGGCGTTTGGACTTGGCCTGGAGCGCTTGGCGATGGTGCTCTTTGATATCCCTGATATCCGCTTATTCTGGTCAAATGATGATCGTTTCATCTCGCAATTCAAAGACGGTGTGATCACCAAGTTCAAGCCGTACAGCAAATACCCGGAGTGCTACAAAGACGTGAGCTTTTGGCACGAAGCCAGTTTCCATGAAAACAACTTGTGCGAAGTCGTTCGCGATGTCGCTGGCGATATGGTCGAGCAAGTGCAACTCGTGGACGAGTTTATCCACCCAAAGACCCAGCGAGAAAGCAAATGCTACCGCATCACGTACCGCCACATGGACCGCAATTTGACCAACGAGGAAGTCGATGGACTCCAGGTATGAATGGGTCCCTGTCTAATTTGCTTTTTTGCTCAATGCATGCAACTGACGTTGTTATACCTGTGTGTGACTTAGAGCGAAGTGCGCTCGAAGATGGTCAATGAGTTGGGTGTGGAGCTCCGATAAACGAGTTACGGAATATGAAGCTGAGATTACCGCAAATCTGGATCCACAGTTACAGTTTACGGTAATACAGTCTGGAGCGTACCCACATGGTGTTCCACAATTGGTGTTCCACATGTTTTACTCCTGTTCTCAGAATCCGTTTCAGTTGGATGGTCACACAGTTGTTGAAGTGGGAAACGTGGGGGCGAACAAGGGAAACGTGAAAGGAAGAAGACGACTGCATACGAAGTAAAGCCCGCGCGCGCTACCGCCACCACTCGCGGAGAACAACGCATTCGATATCGAGCACCAGCCATACACACACACGTCTGTCATGTTGAACCTCACGCGAATACCGTCGACGCAGCTGTTGTTTGCGAGTATTGTCGTACTGCTGACTGTGGTGACAGTAGCAGCAGAAGATGGCCAAGCCACACGATGTTTGCCGACAGAGGTGTGTACCAGTATGCGCATGATTTGTATGAGCCCTCTTGTGTGGGTATCTCACTCGTTCGATGCGCGGTGCTTTGATGTTGACTAGGACTGCGGCATCCGTAGCAAGGCAACCACGACGGTACGGTCTTGCTGCAACATATGATGATACACACGTCCGCCTCCTTTCAGTTCACTGACTAATCAATGCGATGCGCATGCAGATCGAACCAGCGCCACGACGGCCATCGTCCACAGATGACCGCTCATTCCCCCTCCCACTTGCCGTCCATGTGCAAGATATGGTGGCCATGCTGATCGCAGTGTGCACCGTGTTTTGCACGTTGCTGGCGTTTGTGATCCTCAAAAAGCCCGTGCCGCGGCTTTTGGATGCGATCCCACGGGAACCGCTCAGTTGGGCCCATTCCGACCACCTCTTTGTGTTTACCGACTTGGAGAGCGACAGTATCATGATCAAAAACGCCGGGTACGGATGTGACGCTCACCATTCCTGTCAATGGTTTCAAGGCGGTATGAAGACTGACTCTTGCTGTGTGTGTGGTTGTGTTTGCTATATAGTCTCGCAGATATCGATCTGTCAAGGTGTAAACTGCGAGTGGAACACTCCAAGGACCGTGGCATTTACTACAACTTTTCGTTCCCAGAAGGTACTGTACGCGAACATGAGAAGGAGACTTCTTGTTTCGAGAATCTCTCCTTTGCTGACCGCGTTTTTGTTTTGGCCACCCGCTGCAGGCTATTTGCTGGTCGCCGGCACGACGGTGTCGGTGTGTTATCGGTCAGCTGCCAAGTTTGTGAGCGTCCCACGGCGACGAGTTGATCGTTTGGACTCGCGCAGTTGTCCTCGCCTGCGGTGGCCGCCTCATAACGACGGGCCCGTGGACTCTTCGCTCGATTGTGCGGGTCTCTTTGACTCTCGACAAAACCAAATCGCGTGCGAGTCGGCGGTTCTCCAAGCCGCGACTTTCACACCAAATTCTTCACGACGACGGCTGTCGACGGACAGCTCCGATGCATCCTTTATGAGCCCCGAGCGAAGAGAAGCCGAGACACCGATACCAGACTTGTATTAGGAGTGGTCTGAATCTTTTTTGTGTGAGTCTCACAGCGTTAACGGGACCCCCACCCAATTTTTGAATGGTATGATGCCTAAAATTTGCATGAACCACTACTGACTACCCTTGCTTGATGAGCCGGCAGAAACAGTCTCGCGACTGTTTGTGGTTGCATGCTGTGGTGTCAGTCATGCCTCCACACACCTCGCATACCCACACTCCATGCGCACGTGCGCGTCTATTCATAAAAGGCAGGAAACCGACTCGTCGAACCGGTTGGCAGTTGCTCTGGGGGTTGAATGGCCAGAATAGGTGATGTTGAAGGCGTGATACGAAAGTGTCACACACCTTACCTCCAACCTTGAGGGTGCTCAAAACGTCCAGAGTTTTTGGAGACCGCAACCACAGCCGCAGCCGCCATTAGCCATAGCCATATCTACAACTTATAGCCCAGAAGCCTGGACACCTGATACAAAACGACACCCTTTCTCCGATGGAGGCAGCCGAGACACGCAAGTCCACCCTTCCACGAAGCGCTGACGAATGGAAGCGCAAATTTATCACAGAAAGCAAGGTGCGTTGTGTGAGAAGCCTTTTGCCATTGTGAGACTCGACCCACTCACTCAGTCGGCTGCTGGCACACACAGGTGAACAAAGAGCTCGGGAGGCGATTGAGCGTACGTACGTCGCTGCTGTGGATGGAGTGGACGAGGATGGGATGAGGTTGAGGATGAGAGCCCCTTGGCTCATTGTGTTTTTGTATGGGGTGCTACAAACTGCAGGAGATGAAGGACAAGATCGACAAGCAGCGAAGCAGTAGCGACCGGATTCGGTTGCCAGTGGACTTGAGTAAACTACCGCAAAATCAAGGCGGTGATGCAACTACAGCAACGGCCACGGCGACGGTACGTTGACGATCACGTCGGCCCAGTCCACGATACTGTAGAGAAGCCGAGCTGACCCACTCAACTGGAACCTGTGCTTGGTTGTGTAGTGTGCCCACTGCGAGACTCTTCAAGCCGAAGTGGCCAGGCTACGAAAGCTCCTCGTGGAGCACCACATCGATGCAGATGAACAGAATGACAGGACGACTGAGATGCCGCAACTTCTCGCACGGCCATCGCTCGTGCTAGCGAATGCAGGGGACTCACTGCGTCGAAGCCACGGGATCCTGGTGCGTCAACCATCCGGCAAGATCCAGTGTCTTCGAGATATGCTGGACGAAGAAACGCCTCGCAAGGACGTCATCGAGTGTGTGCGCCGCTTGTCCAACGTTATGGTCGCGCCCATCGCGATGATGGCGCCACTCGCAGAGGAACCGACCAGTGTGGCCATCGCCAAGCCGCTCACCAGCACCATACCAGTTCCTTCTCCTGCTTCTTCAACACCAGCAACCGGACCAATGGCAGCACTAGTAGCAGTCACAGCGCCAGCTGCAGCGACCGCGCGGCGCGTGCTGACGACCACGACTACGAAAACGACGACCACGGCGTCCACGGCGTCCACAGCGGCGCTGTTGCATGGCATCGAAGACAAGTCCTTGGGCGACTTGTTCAAGTACGCGATCGTACTGGCTGGGCCCATGCAACGCCCCAAGAAAAGCGCACTGAGTTCGTTTTTGAAAGCTGCTGATTTCCGACGCCCCAAATCGCAAAGTCTTGACTCACTCGGTGGTGGTGGTATTGATGCTATCAACCCGGCGCGCAAAGGGAGCGTCTCGACGACCGCGACACTGGACGCGGCCAAGAGGAAAGCCTCGGACCGTCCACTACCAGTCTCTACCACTTCTACCAGTACTGGCTCCATTCCGGCACCCGTGCTGTGCTCCCCGCAGAGTGTGCAAGACGTCACCTCCAAGTCCAAGCTCATGGAAGTAACGTTGCCGCCAGGATCGCCCATGAAGAAAGGACCCACGTGGCTGTCCAATATTGTACCCCCTCGCTTTCGAGCGGCCAGCACCGAAGTGGCGGCTCCACCACCACTGGCCACGCCACCACCAGTAGTGAAACCACAAGATCCAATCAAGCAAGAGCTAGTCAAACAACAACCACCACCACCAATACTGCCTGGCTCATCATCGGCCAAGACGCCACTGTTCAGCCTGCCCACTGCCAAGCCCGACCCAATGAAACCCAGGATGCTTGCCGTGTTCCCACCACCCACGGGCAAAGGCGGCGTCGCAGAACTCGAGGGCCTGCAAGAGATTTGCTTCCCGTACAGTGACAAGCTTCCGCCACTGAGCGACTTCTCGGTCGCCAACTTGAAACGCACTTTACAAGAGCGCCACCGCACGTACCGCAGCCCAGACTCGACTTTTGTGCTCACGATCGCGACTGGCCCAAAGGCCACCGAGATCACATACGCCATCTGTGTGCATTTGCCGTTGTTCCCGGATGATGACACGGTCAGCGGAAGCGGAGGCTCCGAGATGAATGTCGATGCCGATGGAGACAAGCTGCCTTCTCATGGCTGCATCAGTCTTCTCAGTGCGTACCCGTTCTTCAGTCTCTTTTTCAAAGTGGTTTTTGGCATCGCCAGCATTTGGGAAAGCCGACGCAAAGAATACGTGCAAGATTATGCGATCGCCCTCAAAGAACGCAAGACGCCGCCAAGCGCGTTGACAATGAAAGACTTTGTGGACCATTTCCAAGGCGTCATGTTGCGCATGAAAGAAATGAAAGTGCCAGTGATGGGCGGTTGGACACGACTGGTGTTGGCGCCGCAGTACACGCCACTGGCGTTCCATCGCCCGCATAGCAAAAGTGTCACGGCCGAACGCCGTATGCTTGTCCTTGAGTACGCTGCACCGATGCTCTTTGCTTTGCTCTCTGTGGACCAAGTGCTGTTTCTCTTGGGCTGCTTATGCTGTGAACGCAAAGTGCTGGTCGTGAGTGACCACGCCAATATTGTGAGCTCGTGTGTGCTTGCATTGATCACACTGTTAGAGCCCTTGCAATGGGCCGGCCCTGTGATCACGCTGCTGCCACCACGGCTTGATGAGCTTCTGGAAGCGCCCGTGCCGTTGATCGCTGGACGGGTTTCCATCAATTCCGGTGCGATTCTCAATTTCTCGACGCTTACCAAGCCCATGAATGGGGTGATCGAAATGAATATGGACCAAAACAACTTGTGCATGCATGAAGAAGATTTGATGAAGTACCACGAGATGAAACTGCCAGGCTGTGACGCGCTGGTCCATGAGCTCCACCATTTTTCAAGCCAATTGTTTGAACGCCACTTGAGTGCCGATTTCCCAAGCCTGGAACAAATGCAAGCCTGTGATATCATTTGTTCCCGGATCCACACGCATATGCAATCGATTTGCTGCTTGGCGACGGGCGAAGTCGCGTCGCTGGATGTTGCGAGTCCTCTTTTCTGTGCGACGCCACGGCGCCAGACCATGCCAGCGTCGCTCACTAGCCCCAGTAGTACTACAAGTACTGTGGACTCTTCGGTGTGGACACGGCGCTGTTCGGATGCCGTGCAAGATTACATTGAGCGGTTCCAGGAGACCCAAATGTTCAGCATGTTTAAGCTCCAGCGGCAAGATGAGAAAGACGAAGAGGATGCACAGGGCGACGATGACGATGACGATGATGAGGATGAGGAGGACGGTGACGAGGAGGAGGAAGAGGACCAAGATGGCATTGGCAAGAATGGAGGCAGCAGGACCAACAGCAGGAAAGCGAACGCCCACAGAGTTGCGCAAGTGACCAGCAGCGATGAGGAAGAGGGAGAGGAGGAGGATACCACAGAATGTGCCGAGACCGATGCGGTGTTCACAGATCAAGCTGTGACCTACAGGACCATGGCGTAGTTTCCTCCATGGAGATCAAAAGATCTCATGGGAACTGGAGCCATGTCAATGATTTCATGTCCGTTTCTGTTGGGCAAAAACAATCATAAAAACCATTTTGGAATGTTTTAGCCAATCATATGCAAATGTTTGTAAAACTAAAACAGTGTCCTATCAGGGGTAGGGCAACGTGACTTTTTGACTGGGTGCGCCAGAGAGGCGTCAGCCGCAAGGCGTGTTCTGTCGAACTTCCTTGACTCAGAGTGACTGTCCACAATTTCAGCCTTTCAGTCAGGTTTGTATTCTTCGTCATATGAAAGGATATGCATTTTTACAGCCTCACTCAGATACTGTTTTCACATCTATAGTATTGAATTGGTCAATTATCAATTATAAAGATAATGACTATTTGGCTGCTAAACGACATCACGTAAATCAGAGCAGCCACCAAAACACAAAGCAAAAACTCACTCTGTCCAGTACAGTACGCGACCTCCACGCGCACACACGTACGCGCGCGGTCCACAACAACCAAAAGCTACACAACCCCATCCAACAACAACACCAACAAAGCAAGCAAGCCATGTCCAAAGAAGGCTTTCTCATCTCCCACGAAGCAAACCGCCGCAGCCACATTTACTATTGCGTGCTGGGCGAAGGCAAACTTCAATTTTATTCGCGCCGTGAAAATGGCGTGTTGATCAAAGAAGTTTCGCTCACGAAATCCAAGCTCAAGATCCGCGGAGTGCCCGACCACGAAGCGCGGCAGTGTCCCTTCAGCTTCAGTGTCGTGGTCCATTATGCCAAGATTGTGGACGGCAGGCAAATCGTAGTGGGCAAGCCCACACCTTTATTACTGAGCGCTCCATCGTGGGCGGAACGCAAAGCCTGGGGGAATACGATCCATTGCTGGCAGCGCAACTACTGGGGCGAGCCCGAACATCGCAAGTCGCTCTTGGAGGAAGACGAGGTGGATCTGTTTTTCCAAGACCAGCAGAAAGCACTAGAACAGATCTTGCTCCAGGCCGCAGGCAAAGCTGTCACGACGTCGTCGTCGACTTCCGAGACCCCACGGGCGAATACGAGCAACAGTGGAGGGGCTACTAATAGTAGTAGTACTGGCCGTGGTGGGCGAGCGGCTTCCCTTTTCAGCCGCGCGCCGTCGATCCGCAAAATGGGCGGCGCAGTGCGCAAGAAAATCATCCGCTCGGCGTCGGTCACGATTTCGTTGCCACCCATGGGGCTCAATATCACGTCGTCCTTGCAGCAACTGAGACCACAGCAACATCATCAACAGCAGCAACAACAGCCACAGCAAGCAGCGGCGGCGGCCCACTGAAGGATACAAGTACAGTAGGATCCCGTAGTTCTGCTTCGTTTTTTATATCGATAATTTATTACACTTGCCACACACACACAGAAAACAATATCCTGGAGCCAGTATCGATCTAACATGTATTACTATTGGCTGTGTGAGTAGTACCCTAGAGTACTAGCGGTACCGGTACCTCTAATAAACCAATAACGTTCTAATACACGTTCCCCTTCAAACTGACATGGCCATCTTGATCGCGCCATGGGGTTTATACCCAGTGATCGTGAAATCCTCAAACACAAAGCCATCAATACTGGAAGTCTTGGCTTCATTGATTTTCAACGTTGGGAAAGGACGAGGGGTACGGCCCAATTGGATCTTGAGTGGCTCCACGTGGTTCAAATAGATATGCGCATCGCCCATCACGTGGATCAATTCGCCTGGTTTCAACCCGGTCACGTGGGCGATCAGCCGCGTCAACAAAGCATAACTCGCGATGTTGAAGGGCACACCGAGCCCCACATCCGCCGACCGCTGGTACAATTGGCACGACAATTCACCATTGGCCACGTAAAACTGGCAAAACATATGACACGGTGGCAACGCCATTTCACTCAAATCCGCCGGGTTCCAGGCCGACAAAATGATACGGCGGTCGTTTGGGTTGGTTTGAAGCTTGTGGATCACTTGGGCGAGTTGGTCGACGCCCTGACCGTCGTAATTGGTGTGCATATCCACGTATTTGGCACCAAAATGGCGCCACTGGAAGCCATAGACCGGACCCAAGTCGCCTGCCTCCCTGTGCGCCAGCCCGATGCTTGCCAAGTACTCTTTCGACCCGTTGCCGTCCCAAATGTGGATATCTTTGTCTTGTAAAGTCTTGGCGCTTGTGTCGCCACTGATAAACCACAGTAATTCCTCCGCGACGCCGCGCCAAAAGACCCTCTTGGTCGTGAGCAATGGGAACACATCGTTGCGCAAGTCAAAGCGCATCTACAGGTTACAGAACAGGTTACGGTTATCCAACAAAAAAAAGGTTACACACACGTTACACAGAGGGGAAAGTTTGTACCTGTGCGCCAAAGATCGAGACAGTTCCTGTCCCCGTGCGGTCTCCCTTGGTGGCTCCTTGCGCCATGATCTTGTGGATCAAGTCCAAGTACTGGCACTCTTCATGGACTTTTGTGGCGCCATCCACAAGCGCCACGGCGTTGCCCACCACTTGTTGTTGTTGTGGCGCCGTCCGTTGCAACTCGACAAATTGGAATTTGATGCCATTTTCTTCCATTTCAGGCGACTGAGAAGCCACGGAAAAGCCCATTTCGTAGACGTTGGAAGGGAAAAACGCATCGCATTCAAAGTCCCCTTTGACACGCGTCAAATGGACTTGCGTACACAGTGGATGCGCAAGCGCTTCTTCGTACACTGCGCTTCCGCCGATCACAAACACCTTGTCGATGAGCGCGTCATTCATCAAGGAAATGGTGTCCAGCGCGTCCTGCAGGCTGGAAGCGATGGTGACGTGGTCGGGGACGCTTGCACTTTCTCGGAATGTCTTGTTCCGCGTGAGAATGATGTTGTGGCGCTGTGGGAGCGGCTTGAATTTGGCGGGTAACGACTCCCAGGTCTTGCGGCCCATGATGACCGCGTGCTGCTTCTTGTGGGATCCATCCTCGCTCTTTGGACGCACGGTCAGTTCACGGAAATGCTTCATATCAGTAGGCAACCGCCATGGGATCGTTTGGTTCCATCCGATGCCCCAGTTCTTTTCTGCAGCCGCCACCACGAGACTGATCGTGCGTGTCGTCGCCATTACGCTGTTTGATTTTCTTGGTGTTGATTTGTTGTTTGTTGGCGCGAACCAAGAAATTCATGGCGCCAATATCGATGAAGAGAGGGGAAGTATCGATTATCGGAGGGTTGTAGCATGTCGCAGATATCAGCGAAAATCAACTGATCCTTGCCCCCATGCGCAACACAAACACCACCACAGATGACATGTGGAGGTGCACAAGGAAGGATGATTGAGATCGTTGTATCCGATAGAGGGAAGGACGGGCTCAATCATATCGTGGACCGGTAATTCATTTTTTGGTGCGGAAACCGTTCTCAGTGAGTTTCAGTTTCCGTCTCCGCAGCGGTTTGAGCGCCAACGTTTCATACAAAATTGGCTGAGGGGAAAACCCCAACAAAACGCCAACAAAAACGTCGATACAAAACGAAAAGAAACGACAAACCGTTCCAACTGGTCACGTGCGATAAATTACGCCCACCTCAAGAAAAAAAAAAAAAAAAACGAAAAAAAAGAAGGACTTGTCCAAAAAAAAAATAATGGCTTGGCATTTTTGGGTTCAGTTGAAAAGACCAGTGGAGGATTTCAGAATTGACAGTGAGCAACAATGAACAGCACTCCAACAAGATGAGATGATGAACACAGCATCCTGAAGCCCGGACCGGGGCATCATATCCTGAAGATCCTCTCTTTTCACAACCCACCGTCACACGGTGGCTCGAACGAAAGTTGCCAGCATGACTGAGCAGTCAACAAACTCTGAGGGTATCCGATACTGTACGGCTGCACGAGATTTTTGTTGCCCGATCACTGGCTAAACTTCATCAAAGTGTACCGTACAGGACTGTACAGTGAATGGCATGATCTTCCCATTGGGGTTCCAGTTGTTGGAAGAGGTTGGAATGCCGGGGAGATGGGCATTCATGTTGAACCAAAGTCTGGAGCAATGCTGGATTCACCAACAGTTGTCCGTTGTTTCCCATACAAACTCCAAGATCCACTTTGGACTGTGCGCCGGAACAGTCAACTGTATCTGGTGGGGAAAAAAAAGAAAGAAATCGTTGCAAAATAAATTGCAGTGTTTTTTTTTTTTTTCTTCCCGAAATTCGAAACGTTGGGCATAGAGGGAGCGAGGGCTCACCATGAGAGAGAGAGGTTGGTGGAACCCTTCCACTATTACACAGAAGCTCACCAGCAGTCCAGTGTAGGTGCCGGACTCGGACGACTGCTGCAGCGTCTCGCCATCGGACGCACGCCCTTCCTTCGATCGAAAACACGCCAGAACACAGGAACACAGCACACTGTGCTCCATAGTGAGTGAGCTCCCCCACGCCTCCGACCGGTCGCGCGTCTGTTCATTTGATACCTCCACCTTCCCCCTCATTCCTTCAACGGAACCGACGGACTGCACTGTGAGAGAGCGAGCACAGCGGACCGACCGCACGGTTTCTCCCCCACTTCACTGCAGTGCAATTTTTGTAAAAGGGTGACGGCAATTCGTAACGCAGAAAGCGTTCCATTCATCGGTCGCAGGCCAAAAAGCGCCTTGAAAAGAAAGAAAGAAACAGTCAAGAAACCGCGCTCTTGAACAAATACCGTTGCGGCTTTGACACGACCACAGAAGAGAAAGAAAGCGTACGTGTCCATCGAAAAAGACCGCGTGCGTGTGTTTGTTTGTGCGTGAAAGCCGCCGTTTTCGTGTGTACACTGTACGACGCGTAACTACATCTCCACCCGGCATCCCCACCACAGGAGGACGCGCCTTTCATCCAGCCAACCAGTCAGCACACTCATTACGTACATACGCACACAGATCCACTCCGAATGAGTCGCAAACTGGAGATGCTAGCGCTTGAAGAAAGCGAAGTCGACGTCCACGGCATGCGCAGTCCGCTGCCAGTGGGGCATATGGCCTACAGCCACGACATGGATCTCATGTCGCCACCAGGCAACCACCACGAAGAGGTACGGGTGCCCACAACAAAGAACATGATCTGGACATTTTTCTTATTTTTCTTATCTCTTGTTGCATGGATACAGATGAGCTACATGCGCCACCCATCGAGCGTCGCAAACACCGCAAGCGGCAAGTTCGCCATGGTAGCGGGCGACGTCGACGACGACGACCAATTCAGTGATGATGATGACAGTGGAAGTGGCAAAGCCAGCCGCCGCAAAAGCGATTCCAACTGTAAACGCCCCTGGACCCGCGAAGAAAACGAAAAACTTGTGCAATTGGTCAAGCAATACGGCGCCAAGAGATGGTCGCTCATCGCGATGCACTTGCCAGGCCGTGTGGGCAAGCAATGTCGAGAGCGGTGGCACAACCACTTGAACCCAAACGTCCGCAAAGACGCCTGGACCGCCGAAGAAGACTACGTAATTTTTGAATGCCACAAGAATGTCGGAAACCAATGGGCCGAAATCTCCAAAATGCTGCCGGGACGGTAAGTCAAAAAAAAAAAAATCATTCTGGATTCTGGATGCCAGAACCATTTTTTTTTTTTTTTTGGTGCTGACATTTTTTTGTTTGAACTTGAATCTTGAAAAGAACGGATAATGCGATCAAGAACCGCTACTACTCGACCATGCGCCGTATGCAACGGCAATCGCTTCGCAAGAAAGGACCGCTTCGAGAGGGCAAAAGCATCCGCGTGGCTACCGTCAACAACTCAGCGACGTCCTCGCCCGCGCCGTCGCCACCAAACCAACAACAGTCACGGAACCATTCCACAGCGTCGTCGTCGTCCGCATCGTCATCGATGTCCATGTCACAGCAGCAACAACATCATCATCAGCAACAGCAGCAGTGTCCGTTGTCCCAGGCAACACCGTTCCAGAAACTTTTCAATTCCATGCCAGAACAAGAACGGGTACGGGGTCTTCCATGAAAGGATGTTTTGATATTAATACCGGATCGCTGATGAATATTCATTCCCACCTTTTTAGGACCAATCGGATTTTAATCCTGATTTTGACCGCACAGGGTCACCCGCTGGTCTGCCGTCTAGCCGTCACCATTCAGCTGTCTACCCAGTGTCATCCGGGAGCGGGAACGGGAGCGGGTATGCGATGGGGGGACCCCAGGGACCCAATGACCATGTCCCAAGTCCCATGCATGGAGGCAGCTACGGCGGCCAGCAGTCGTTCGAGTATAACATGCCCATGCACGCCAACGCAGCCGCCGCCGCCGCCCAGCACAGGATCCGTGCGACTTCGGCGCCGTCGTCGCTTTCGCTCATGAACATGATCGGCAACTACCCACCCCAGC
>JAADWJ010000528.1:0-16690 GCA_023336165.1 Pythium monospermum
GGGCGACCTCGCCGAGGCTTGTGCAAATGAGTTTGGCTTCACCCGTGACGCACAGGACCGCTACGCGGCTGAAAGCTACCGTCGCGCGCTGCAGGCCACACGCAGTGGCAAGTTCCTCGCCGAGATCGTCAACGTCGACGTGAAGACGCGGAAAGAGACGATCGTCGTGAATGAAGACGAAGAAGTCGTCGCACGGCAAGTCAACTTGGAGACGCTGAGCAAGTTGCGCACTTGCTTCACGCCACCGACGGGCAGTTTCGTGGGCGCCACGGTCACGCCAGGCAACGCCTCCACGATCAACGACGGCGCGTCGGCGCTTGTGCTCATGAGCCGTGCCAAGGCCCAGTCCTTGGGGCTCACTGACAAGATTCTCGCGGTCGTGCGCGGGTTTGCCGACGCCGAACAGGACGCCAAGCGGTTCACCACGTCGCCCGCACTGGCCATCCCAAAGGCGCTCGCACACGCCAAGATTTCGATTGCGGATGTGGATTTTTTCGAGATCAACGAGGCGTTTTCAGTCGTCGCACTTGCCAACGCCAAGCTGCTACAACTTGACGGCACTGACAAAGTGAATGTGTACGGCGGTGGCGTTTCGCTCGGCCACCCGCTGGGCTGCTCCGGCTCGCGGATCCTTGTCACGCTGTGCTCCGTGTTGCAGCAAGAAGGCGGCCGCTACGGCTGTGCGGCTATCTGCAATGGCGGTGGCGGCGCGTCGGCGGTCGTGATCGAAAAAGAATAGACGTTGGAAAATAAAAACCATGAAGAAAGAAATCATGTTTTTTAATTAGAATATTCATCGTAATTAACTCTTTTTAGCTCCCCACCATGGCTAATTCTACTCTGACCACCGACAAACTCCAAACTCAATCATCTCGCGAGGCCAGTTTGCTGTAGACACGCAGTGTGTACAGGATCACGAGCGCACAGATCAGCACAAGCGGCACAAACGTCCAGTTCAAAACGTACTGGATACCTGGCAACCCGACCACCGTGATGGCCACGTCGCCAATGGCGCGGCCAAAAGTGCCGGCCTCGGTCGCCAGCAAACCCGAGTTGAACGTGCCCCTGGCGAACGATTTTGGGATGGTCTTGGACAGCAGCGACATGTTGACACCTTCTAATACATTGGTCGAGATAAAGATGAGCACGCCGCCAAGGATAAACTGGAACGACGTGTACGTGTGGGTGTACTTGACGATCACTGCGACGCCCGCGAGCATCAAGATCTCGGACCGCAAGATCAATTCGCGGTCGTCGTACCGCATGCAAAGCCAACTGACGATCATATTGGTCGGAAACATGAGCAAGCCAAGCGCCGCGAGGTACAAGCCCGAGTCGATCGAGTTCCAGTCGAAATAATACTTGGCGACGGTCGAACTGGCCGTGAGCAGACACTCAAGCACGAGCTTGAGCACGATGTAGATGAGCAGTGTCGCCACGACCGGCACGTTGGACCAGAGCGACCACAGCGGTGGATGCTTGTGGTGGTGGAGCTGGCTGCTGCTGGCTCCTGTGCCTGGTGTGGTTGATGTGGCGGCCAGCAGCGCCGTGGTCTCACTGGCACTGCCCATCTCCATGGACGCCGAGACGTTCTCAATGCGGTAGAGCCGCTCTGGACGCGGCGGCTCTTCAAAGAAGAAAAACGTGGCCGCCAGGTACACGAGCCACAGCACACACATGATCCAGCCAGGCGCCGTCTCGCTTGTCACGGGCACGCCAAAGACGTTGAAATCGGGCGCGTAATCCAGTGCCGCGGCCATCGCTGGCCCGGCCGCCATGCCCAGCGCACTCGCGGTCACAAACATGGCCGAGGCCTGCGTGCGCTCTTCGCGTGAGTAATTATCCGCAATGTAACGGCGGTTAATCGCACGCGCACCGCCAAACCCGTTAAGCAAACGACCCGTGATGGCCATGGCGATGCTGTTGTAGTACAACGCGAGCCCGTAGAGCAAGTTGCCGATTACGAGACACACGGTCGCAAACAAAAGCGGCGCGCGGTACGACCGGTTGGCCCACCAACTGTACAAAACCGCACTTAACAGCGACGCGATGGGCGTCATACCGACGATCACACCGGATAACGCGGCTTCCGCTCCAAGCGCCGCGGCGTAGTCGCCACTGGTCGGTGCCACGATGTAGTAGTTGGTCATGTACAGAAACGTGCACGCCATGTTGATGAACCGCGAGATTTCCGACGATTTGATCCGCTGTTTGAAGGCCAAGTACCCAGACGCCGCCGCGGCTTCTTCTTCTTCATCTTCGGACGACTCGCCATCGAAGATCAGCGCCTGCGCAGCGATGGTCTTGACGTACTGCGTGGATTGCTGGAGGCGGCGCCGCGCCAATGCGATCTTGTTCAAAACAGGCTCATCTTCCGAGATCGTGCGTTGCAAAGACCGGTGGGTCATCGCGGTCATCTCGGTCGCGAGGGCGACTTCGAGTTTGCGTAAATCAGTTAACGCCGACCGAATGGTCGCGATGATCGCCGAGATGCCTTCGTCGTGGTACAATTGCTGCAAATGGGACGCCTGCGAGTCGGTGCGCGAGGACAAGTACGAGCCCATGATCTTGTTTTCTTTCATGAGCTTGTCGTGCTTTTTCAAGATCTTGCGGATGCCTGTGGCGTTGAGCTCCACGTACTGCAGCAGCTGCACGAGCTCGTCGCCTGTCTTGCGGAACCGGTCGGCCAGCGCGTGCATGGCGTCCAAGTCGCTCGCGTCCAGAAGCGTCGTGGTCTGCTGGCGGCGCAAGTCGGCAAGCGTGCGCGCAAACTCGCCTTGCTTGGTGAGAAAAAACAGCACGACGCGCTCGACTTCAAGGTCTAACGCGCGCTGGAACCGCTCTTGCGCGGCCCGCGTGGGCGGGGTCTTGGTCGCATGGAGATCGCGAGTCGAGGCGATCACGGTCTTGAGTTTCTTCTTGAGCTGCTTGTATTCGAGGTAATGGCTGGAGACGAATAAGAAAAAAACACCAACAAACCAACGAAACGTGAGTAAAAAGTTGGTGTGTCAAACAGCAACAACAACGCCAACAACAAAAGTTGGCGGGAACCAACAAAAACTGCGGGGACAGAAAGCGTACCCTTTCCACTCTGGACGTTGCGCCGCCGCGAGTTTCTTGGCGAACTGAACCATGGGTATACAGTACTCTTGGTGCTCTTGCGCCGTCGACAGTTACCGAAGGGATGGATGGATGCGTGTCCAGTACCGGTACCACTAAAGGCAGTGGCTGGTCAAGGACACTTTCCAAAGTGAGCAACTCGATGACCTCTCTGATGACCTCTCTGGACACTTCGTGCGAGACAGAGGGAGGACGGCGGCCAAATGACTGCAGTTTTCGCGCTTGATAAGTTACGAAGGCTCAACTGGACTGAAAGATAGATGCCGATGAACCTCAACACTTCAAGCACACGATCCTGAACACCTGTGAGGGTATCGCGCACCACTGGAACAGTGAGTGAGAAGACGATGTTGCCGCGATGGCGGGGGCGCGGCTCTTCCACGGAGGCGACGATCGTCTGCACCAGACTCTGGTTGGATCTGAGCTGACTGTGTTGCTTAGAGATTCGCTCCGTCGAACTGCAGCGTAACCCCTGCGCACCTTGGACCAAAGTTACAGCGTAACCTGATAGCGAATCTAACCAGAAATAAGTACAGTGTGACCAATGCACTGATATACCGTAATCCCACGAAACGTTGCGAAGGAAAACAAACAAGAAATGGGATTCAGATCTTATATGCATGGGATTGTGAATAAAATAGAAATGAAAGCTGTCTGGGGATGGAGAAAACAAGGGGAAATGTAAAAGAGAAGGAGGCTGCTACCCTAAGGATGTTGGTTTTGTAGTGGACAATGGCTGGATGTTGGAGGGCTTCGCTTGGCCTGGCGGCAGCAGCCAAAAAAGAAATGACGGCGATGCAATAGACTGGGGCAGGCACGAGTCTCTTCGTCCTCTGGACTGGGAAGGAGCACCAAGGAACGCTCAAACAAAACGTCACCGAGCCGACACACAGAAAAGACTCGACTCGACTCCGACTCGGTCCATTTCCATCCATCAAGCTCTCCTCCGTCGTCGCTGCTGGGCTGCTGCAGCTAGTGGTGGCCGCCGTCTTCCATGGTCGCCTTGGCGGCTAGTCCTTTCTTGAAGGCCTTGACCACGCTCAGCTCGGCTCGTACGCGAGCAAAGCTGCTGAGCCATGAATCGTGCGCTTTCTGGTTCTTGATGCTGCGGATTTCCACGGCATCAGACTCGTGGCAAATCGCCATCCACGCAGGTAACCGCTTGGAGGAAAAATAACGCAGCACGAGCCCCATGGGCAACGAAAGCGAGCCGAGCCCAATGCAGATGCCCCATTGCTCCCAATTCAACGCTTCACAGTTGGTGAACCGGCCCGTGAATTGCACAATGAGAAATTGCATCAGAATCTGGAAGCACGTGACGTACAGGTACACCTGGTTGCCCATGATGCCGTCCAAGATGTTCATCTCATCGTGGATCTTGCGGCAGTTGAGCTCGTTGAACAGCTGCATCCACACAAACGTGTTGAACACGACCGTCATGTGGATCGTCGGAGCGCCCTTTTCATCCTCTGGGATATCGTAGAAGCGGCCGGACTTGACATTCAAGATCTTCTCGCCATAGAACGTGAGCACCAGCAAGATCACGAGCTGCAAGATGGACTGGCCAAAGATATGCTTGGTCATGGCCCTGGACAAAAGCGCTTTGGTCTTTGGGTACGGACGCCGGTCCAGAAGCGCCATCGTGGGCGGCTCGGTCGCCAGCGCAAGTGACGCAAACGAGTCCATGATCAAGTTGACCCAAAGCATTTGCACCGCAGTCAGAGGCGACTGCTCCAAGATCACAGCGCCCAAGAACGCCAGCGTGATCGCGACGACGTTGACGGTCAGCTGGAATTGCAAGAACTTGGCGATCGAGTCGTACACGTTGCGCCCCCACTTGATGGCCTGCACGATGGATGTGAAGTTGTCGTCCATCAAGATGATATCCGAGGCGTCTTTCGCGACGGCCGTGCCGCTGATGCCCATGGCAAAGCCCACGTTGGCCTTCTTGAGCGCCGGTGCATCGTTGGTGCCATCGCCCGTGACTGCGATCACTTGTGGGCCATGAGGCATCACATTGGACTGCATCAAGCCGGTCACTAGCGTGTACTTGTCCTTGGGTGACGACCGCGCCAACACACGAAGCATGGGCCAGATCTTGTCAAACTCGGCTTGAATGATATTGCCACGGCCGTCCAGCACACGCGTGCGGAACTCGAGCCCTTCCATGACCAGTGCGCCGTCATGGGGCGTGATGATGCCGCACTTGCCCGCGATCGACCGCGCGGTCGTGATGTTATCTCCAGTGACCATGCGCACGACGATGCCAGCGCGGTGGCAAATCTCAATGGCGCCAGGCACTTCTTTGCGCACGGGGTCTTCAATGCCCACGATCGCGACACAGGTCAAATCCTGTTCGACTTCGTCATCGGACCATTTGCTGATCTCTTCCGCCGAGCACTCGACATCGCGGTACGACATACACAGAGTGCGGAAGCCCTGGGAGGCGTATTTTTCAATGATCGACCGCACAATGATATCCTTTTGGTTGGGGTCCAAACTTGCGACTGAGCCATCGAGCCGTTTCATCTTGGAACACAAGCCCAGCACCACTTCTGTGGCGCCCTTGGTGTAAATGCGACAAGTCGATGGCGACCGCCGCACGACGACCGACATGCGTTTTTTCTTACTGGAAAACGTGAGCATATGCGCAACCTCCGTATTGGCGCGCACTTGTGGGTACTCGACGCCGCAGTCGCGCACAAACTGGAGAAGCGCGCACTCGGTCTTGTTGCCCGTGTGCTCGGGCTGGCCACCCGCGACTTTGGATGGGAGAATCTCGGCGGTCGAGTTGACGGCGATGCCGCTGCAAAACGCTTCTTTCGTGGACTCGGACATTTCATCGGCAGCCTGCGACGCGGCGCTGAACTCGTGGCCGCCGATCCAAACTTGCATCACAGTCATGCGGTTGGTCGTGAGCGTGCCGGTCTTATCCGAGCAAATCGTGGTCGCACTGCCCATGGTCTCACAGGCATCCAAGTGGCGCACCAGGTTGTTATCCATGAGCATTTTCTTGACCGAGTACGCCAGTGCGATGGTCACAGCCAAAGGTAACCCTTCTGGGATCGCGACCACCAACACGGTGATCGCGACAATGAAAAACTGCAAGTAGTCTGTGATGTACTTGTTGTCCCACGGCAACTTGTCTTCACTGAACTTGTGGATGGAAAACCGGATCGACATGATGAAAAACACCATCAGTGCGATGGTCGTGCCCAATTTGCCGATCAAGATCGTCAGCCGGTACAGCTTGGCCTCTAGGGGCGACTGCGCGCCTTCGGCTTCGTACTCTTCCGCTTGCTCCACTGTGCCGTTCTTGCCTGCTGGCGTCGTATCGTTGATGGGCGTGACGACACCGGAGTCGGGTTTCTTTTTGGCTTCTTCCTTTTTTTTCTTGTCATCGCCTCCTTTGCCGATGATGAGCTTTTTGATGATCCCGGCTTGCGAGTTTTCACCCACTGCGATCACCAGCATTTTGCCCAGGCCTTCCATGACTTTTGTACCAGAAAGCAAAAACGGGTTTTCCCTGTTTTTCGTGAGCAAATCCGACTCGCCTGTCATGGCACTTTCATCCAATTTCATTTCTTTTTCGTCAAAGACAATGCCATCGGCACACACGATATCACCCAAGTCCACACGCACAATATCACCGACGAAAATGCCATATTTGGAGATCTCACAGGGCACGCCGTTGCGGATGGCCTTGATTTTTTCATCGTCTTTGACAGCGTTCAGTGTGCGGAACTGGCGTTCCTTTTGGTAGTCGTTCAGTGCCGTCACAAAGGTGACCACAAATACCGCCAAGATGATACACGCGCCTTCGACCCACTCGGTCTCGGGGTGTTTGCCCACGGTGACCGACAAGATGATGGAAACGATGCCGGAAAACGTGAGCACGATGATCGTGAGGTCTTGGAACGCTTCCCACATGAGCTCCAACAGGCCCTTGGACCGTGGCGGTGGGATGTAATTCGAGCCAAACGTGTCTTCCCGGTTTTTCAAGTCGGTCGCATTGCCGCCATCCAGCCCTTTGCGCAGATCCACGCCCAGCGAGGCCGCGATGCCTTCAATGTTGCCAAGCTTGGTAAGTTGTTCGGGTTGCTTCTCATGGGGCGTCTCGATCAAGCGAATGAGATCACCCGTGACGAGCTTGAACTGGCCCGACGAAGCCATCTTCTTCTACCTCTTCTCGCGTTCGCACTGCTGGCTGGCGCCGTCTTGGTCGATGCAGAAAGAGAGAGACAAACCCTGTGGGGCTGATGGGCTGATCCGGCGGAGGTCAATGTTGGTTCTACTACGATGTCGTTTGGTTTCCCCTCTTCGTTTCCGAACTGCGTCGTTTCGCGGTCTCCCGTGGTGGTGGTCGAGTCCGAAACGAGCAAGCCCATGAAGAGGGGGTGAAGAGGGAGGCGGGAGCCATTCTCCCAAAAATAGATCGGGAGCTGTCGGCGACCATGAGCCAAAAATGATCCTCTCCTCTCGGGATTGGTTCTTGGCGGCAAGCTATTTTGTGTGTTGTTGTTTTTTTTTTTAGCTTTTTTTTTTTTTTTTCCGATCCGTTGCATTTTTGTGACTTTTCAGATTTTTAGTAAAACACGAAATCTCACGAACCAAAATAGGTTGGCACCAAGGACCTGTGTTGGATACTGGATACCTTGATACTTGGAGAGTGGTTACACGAAGGGATTTTCTCAAATATTCACAATGGCCGTGCTGCGCTCCGTGAACATCCGGCACTTGACCGGATCCATTTTTTATACGGTACCTTTTTGCCAACGGCTCGCTAAGAATAACATACTCCCACAATGCTCTGTTGGTGCTGGCTGACAAGATGGTGCGAGGTGAACCATCCCGTAAGATGCAGTGGAAGGCTGGCGAACGAGCGAGGGCGTTGTTGGCTCGGATTTTCCCTTCCATGCTTCTTTGGTTTTGGTGCGGAAGCCATTGCTGCTACAGTACGGTATATAGACTGACGGGGGGTGTCCCAACCTCGCCTCGCCAGGAGTACAGAAACCGACGACCTTTATTGAGTACTGTACTGACTGTGTTGGGAGGAAAAGGCCCTTGGGCAGTTGTGAGTCTTGCAGCACGCCGCCCTTGGCATGACACTAGAACACCACCACAGGACACCAACCGGTGAGCATGCACAATATGGTCGTGGTCCAGGTCCCAGGCTGTTGGTACCGTAGCTCAATACATATTTTTTTCATGGTTGGCGAGATCGCCTCAACCCCTAGATTAGCGTCGAACAAAAGGCATTGTCGCCAGTGCGAAACGCGCCTTGGTCATCGACAAACGAGAGCTTTAGTCGATGCGAATCAAGTCAGCACTACAGTACAGTGTGATACTGTAGGGCAGTAGTACACTGCAATGGACAATAGCAGCCCTACCACCAGAATCACGGGAGGTCTTTCAAAAGTCTCTCGCCAACTTCAACATGTCGGGATGTATAAAACACTTCATGACATAAAAAACAATTCACTATAATAACCCACAGTCCCAAACCATCACTGTTTCATTCACTGTTTCCAACTGTATAAAACACATAAGATCTCACCTTGAAGCGCCGCCCATGAACGGCTGTGAGGCGCGCGAAGGCGTCAATGGTCGCAGTCGCAGCGCACGACGCCCCACCAACGTCCAAAGGAGTCCTTTGAAGGGACCAGACGCATGCGCTCTTCGCGTCGCTTGCGGGCGCACCGCAGCCGCTCAAAGCCTTCCAAATCGGTGACAATGGATCGCGCACCCAGTGCTCCATCGGGTATGTCCGCCACTTGACGGTTCGCGCATTTCCCCTCCTCCGGAAGAGCTCGTTTGTGGCACCTCCGTCGGCCCGCGTCATTCTCAAATTTCCTCCGCCTTCCACACATCCGCATCCAGTCCGGTCCCAACTTATCCCAAGAACCATGGTGTCGATGAAAGCGATCTCGCTTGGCTTGCTCAGCGCCGCGTCCAGTGCGGCGGCCTTCGAGTCCGACTGGACGCGCGTGGTCGGTGGGCTCATCCAAGTCTCGTTCGACGGTAAGCAGCTCTGCGGCGTCAACGCCGGCTCCGAGATTTGGTGCGCGACCGACAACTTGGACACGACGCCAAACTGGCGCAAAGTGCCAGGCGGACTCAAGTGGGTCGCCGTGTGGGGCGACAACCTCTGGGGGGTCAACGGCGCCGACGAAATCTGGTACGGCAGCTCCAAAGGCTCGGACCCACAGTGGCGCCAACTGCCTGGCGGGCTCAAGCAAATCTCGACCGACGGCAAGCAGATCTGTGGCACCAACTCGAACAACGATATCTGGTGCGCCGACGACGGCATCACGACCAAGCCCAACTGGCGCCAGCTGCCAGGCAAGCTCACGCAACTGGATGTAACCGACGGCGTGATCTACGGCATCGCGCCTGACCAGTCCATTTGGTTCGGCATGTCGGACGGCGAGCCAAGCTTCACCAAGATCCCAGGCGGCTTGGTGCAAATCGCGTACGATGGCGAGATGCTCTGCGGTGTCAACAGCGCCGACGATATCTGGTGTGCCGACAACGGGCTCAAGACGACACCAAACTGGCGCCAGATCCCAGGCAAGCTTCGTCAGCTGGATGTCCAGGCTGGCCGCATCTACGGTGTCAACAGCGAGAGCATGATCTGGCACAAGTGGATGACGCCTCCACCAGCGGCCGTGGTGGCCGCGCCGCCACCGCCAGCAACGGGCTGGCGGATGCTGCAAGGCAAGCTGCGCCAAGTCAGCTTTGATGGCAAGACGCTGTGCGGCGTCAACACGGCCGACAACATTTGGTGCGCCACTGCTGGCCTCGACAACGCACCAAACTGGCGCCAAGTGCCTGGCGGGCTCATGCACGTCGTCGTGTGGGGGGACCGCCTCGTTGGTGTGAACCGTAACAACGATATCTGGGCTGGGTGGGCCCAGGGCGATCCACGCTGGGTGCAACTGCCTGGCAAGCTCAAGCAAATCTCGTACGATGGCAAGCAGCTCTGTGGTGCAAACTCGGCTGATGAGATTTGGTGTGCCGACGACAACATCATGACCACGCCGAACTGGCGCAAGCTGCCTGGCGCGCTCAAGCACGTGGTCGTGCTCAACGGGGTCTTGTACGGCACCAACAGCAACGACGATATCTGGACGGGCCGTGCCCATGGCGACCCCAAGTGGGTGCAGCTCCAGGGCAAGCTCAAGAACCTCGAGTTCGATGGCATCCGCTTGTGCGGCACCAACAGCATCGACGATATTTGGTGCGCCGACTCGGGACTTCAGCAAGGAAACCCCAACTGGCAACGCATCGATGGCAAGCTCCAGTACGCCAGCGTCAACGGCGGCAACCTCTTTGGCGCCAACAGCAACTCGGATATCTGGAACCGTGCGGACATGTAACCTGCCTGCTCTGCCTAACAGAGAACATGACGAACTCTCTCTCTCTCCCAAGCAATCAAAAGATCAAGTCTCCAATGGGAAGTCGTGTCGTGTGTATCCCGTTCGTACTTCTACTTCGTTCATTCCAGTATCTGCGCAGATAATACCATAATAAGAAAACACAAACTAAAACAGCATTTCTCTAACTTGAAATTTACGAACCAGTTTTTACGGGATTATCGTTTCCGGTATTCGCGTATGCTGATCGCCACAATAACGTAAAATACGGTATCCGATAAATGATTTAGTGGTGCAATTCAAATTTGAATTGCAATTTCTCCGCGCCAGTCATTTTGTGAGTGACCTCTGTTTCCGTTGCCACTCATGCAACTGGTGTGATCATTTCCGCATTCTCTTTCGATTGCATTCGAACGGCAACTTGCCATCGGCACGGCGGAGGAGTCAGCTGATTGTGATTACTTGGCACAGGGAGAGCTATTTGTTATATCTATTGTATAGTTCGTCGTTAAACGACCGAGGGAAGCCAGTGATGAGATTATGTTTGTCCAATTACTGCACGAGTGGTCTCTATTCGCATTTGGGCCACAATGCGTACACTGAACCTACTGAGGCTTCCCCACCCCAAATCATCATCCATTCAATCCGTAGTCCTGCAGTTGGTCGCGACTGCATCAGTTTAAAATCGCGTTTCTCCGTTTAGTTGGTTTATTTGTGTTACTGGTCGTATTGTACTGTATCGTGTGTGTGCATGGGCAGTCGCTTGCCACTGCGTATGCAGTCGTTGTCATCTATCGTTGCCTAAGTCTCGGCCGACAGCGCCTGCAGCTGGATACTGCGCCGCCCTGTGAACGCGGCGTCCAGCATTTCGTCTTCGTCCACCAAGAACGAGTTGGTCGTGTCGCTCACGTAGCTAAACTTGCCAAACAAATCCGTCGGGTCATTCCCACTGGCGCGTCTTTCACCTGTGGAAGCGCCGGCCTTTTTGGCGCTTCCAGCAGTCTTGACCCATGGGAAAATGATACTGAAGATGCTGCCGGTGGAGACGGTCTTGGAGGCCAAGTACTTGTCAAAGTTAATATCTGGATTCTTGGCGCGCTCTTCCTCCAGCGTCAATGGCGCAGGCATCCACGGTCCATTGTAAATCTCGGAAAAAGGGATGTGTGAGTACGTCACTTGCTTGCCTCGCGCCCAGCCGCCGCGTCGGGTCTTTATCCAAAAGCCCCAAGATCAAACTCTTGGCCTCGGGTGGGATGGACGCCTTGGGCGGGAACTTCACGGGGTCTTTTTCAATCAATTTGTACAAAACCGACACGTTCAAGTGGTGGAACGGCCGCTTCGCGAGCAGCATCTCGTAGATCAAGATGCCCAGACACCACCAGTCCACGGCCTTGCCGTAGTCCCGCGACCGCTTTGGTTTGAGCAGCTCCGGCGCCGTGTACGCTGGCGAGCCGGCCATGGTGCGCGCGCCACTGAGCTGCGCGACGTTGGTCTTGGAAAGCCCAAAGTCCACCAGCGCCACGTTGCCCATCTCATCGATCATGATGTTATCCGGCTTGAGATCTCGGTACACGATATCACAGGCGTGTAAATGGCACAACGCCAGCACAATTTGCGCGGCGTAGAATTTCACACGGCCCAATTCCAAGGGGATCTTGATGCGGTGTTCTTTATTTGCTGAAAACTTGTTCATATGCGTATACAGGCTTCCGCCTGGGTAATATTCCATGCCTAAAAACACCCTTGAGTTGCTTTGGAACGCAAACCGCAGCGGTGCGATGAACGGGTGGTGGATATCGCGTAAAATGCGCATTTCCGTTTTAGTGCGTAATTTATCGTAATTCGACATGGAGCCTTTTTCCAAAATTTTGACCGCAAAAATTTCACCGGTGCTTTTCCGCTCCGCGAGCACGACTGTGCCAAAAGTGCCCTTTCCCAACACTCGATTCACATGGAAATGCTGGATCGAAAGCGATAAAACGCGCTTGGAAGTCGTGGAATGGGAGCTCATGCGGTCCGATTTAGCGGCCTTTTTATCGCTATCGGTGAGCTGGAAGGCCATCAAATCCACTTCAATTTGCATCTGGATACTGGACACGCGTCCGCCTGGACTGAGAGTCAATTCGTCCCGTGTATTGAACACAAACTCGCGTTGCAACGATTTATTCCAGATTTTCCCGGACGCCAACACTTGGATCACATTGGGTTGCTTGGTGTTTAGGTATCGCGTGACGGCAAATTTTTTGAAATGGATAAACTTGGACATGCCCAGCACCACGTCCACAAGTCCTTCGCGTCCATAGAAACACGAGGACGATGACGGTAAAAATTCGCACGGGTACCGCACGGTTAGACTCATATCGGTGGAACACAACGGGAACAACGTGACTAAATTCGCGGCCGCATCTTGTGGACGAGTCTCGTGGTGGTCTAAAAACTGGGTCGTCCACAGTGCGTAAAACTGCTTGACTGTGTTGAGGTTGCGGCTTTTCCAGTCCGACGATGACCGCACCGTCTGCATGGATAGACTTGTGGTTGTAAATTGGCTGCGCAGTTGTAAATCGGAATCGCGGAAAGTTGTATTGGAGGTTGTCCCCGTCGCTGTGGTGCTGATGCTCACCGATGGCTTGGGCGCGGTGGCGTTGATGACGGCCTGTTGGATCATTTTGACCCAGATCTCGGCCTCGATGGGCGTGCGCGTGTACAGCGCAAAGATCTTGTGGATCGTGGTCGTGATGAGCACGCCATTGGTACGGGTGTCGTCCAGCTTGGCGCCTGTGACGCTCACGCGGCCGCGGAATTTTTCCGTGTCGATCATCGCCACGTCTTTGGACACGTAGTAGGAAAACGTGGTTCCAGAAAGGATGGCGTATCGATGGCGCCAGGAGCGAACCACGTGGCCTTGCTTCCAGATGTAGCCTTCCCAATCGGTTTCAAACATGTCTTCAAAAGTGTTGCTGATGTCAGGCGAGACGCTGAGCCGCCGTGAACTGGGTGGCGCGCTGTAGCAACTACTGCGGTCAAGTCCGGAGGACGAGATGAACGTGTCATCCAGGCTTTCGCGTTCCTTGCCGTACACGGTTTGGCTCGGACGCAGCGCGTACGCCGCCGAGCGGTCTTTGTTGATGCTGCCGGTCTGGTTGTTGCTCGCCATGGAGCCATCGCCGCTTGTGATGGAGCCACGGAGGCTTGACCGTCGCTCGCGTTGGTTCATGGCGTCGGCGTCTTCGAGCGAGAACAGAGTCACGCGTTGCCGGTCGGTGGTCTGCATATAAGCGGAGAACAGCGGAGCGGCGAAGAGCGGAGAGCGGAGAGCAGAGTTTGATAGAACTGTTTTTTGGAGAGAGCCGATCGGCGAATACGAATATACGCGGCTCTGCACTGTTGCTGTTGAAAGAGAGGCGCTGCTTGCGTTTGGCCACCAGATGGCTTTCGAATGTCAGCTTGTTCTCACGGGCTTTTGCGTTCCGTCACTGAAGCGCACGAAACCAAATGGCCTGGCGTCGAGAGAACTCACGTTCCTTGTGTGGTGGGTGGGTGTTGGTGGCTGGGTTGCCTTCCAACTGACTGAACCGACTGAAGCAGCACTAGGAAGAACCGTTCTATAATTGGAGAGAGGAAGTCCACCACCAAGGCAAAGCGAGCGAGTGCCAGGGGTATGGGTTTCCTTCCTCGACAGCAACCGGCAGCAGATGGAAATGCGGTGCTTCGCGGTCACAGAGTGCAGGCCGTGCGCAAATGCGCAGAGCACAGAGCAAAAAAAACAAAACGCCGTTTCCCCTTTTTTTTTTTTTTTTCTTTCAGACTCGATTTGCGTAACCGGCGGCACTGTCCCATGTCACCCCAAAGCCTGTGTTTCTGTCTGATGCCACAGAAAAAAATAGAAAATCGCCAGAGCGAAAAGGGCATCAAAAAATGCAGGTGGCAAAGCCAAGAGTTTTTTTGAAAGAGAAACAAAAACTGAAACGGATTGATTTGTACTGTGATCCCTGTGGATTATCATACCACCCTCCACTGTGTGATAATATGTAGCCATGTTGGTCTGGAGCTGACTGGCGGAAAGATTTGTGACGACGCCACTGCGCATGCCGATTCTTAACCATTCGCGCGCATGGACACGATGGCTCTGTGATCGTGAACTAACGTGATCCAAGTTGTGGGTCCATGGGTGCTCTGCTTGCATCCTCTCGCGCGTTATTTGCATCGGTCTGCATTGTTTTTGGGAGGGTTTCCCACTGATACAGTAGTGTGTGGGGTGGTGTCTCCTAAAAAGCACACGCCGAATGACATGGGCGCCGTCATGATGGGTGCGGTATCTCTCACCCGACGCATATAAACCCCATACCTACTTGAGGGAAGCTTTATTTGTGAGCTCGTCGTCTGTGACGTGTGACGCGCCGCTTGAGGTTGTTGACTTCATGTCGTCCGTTACACTCCCCATCCGCCATCCTTTCAAACTGGCTGGGTAGCCGTTGTGACTGCATACTATGACATGGCCGTGGCCAACAGAAAGAAGCGGGACATTGCAACCCCAAGAATAGATGAAGAGGCTCGCTTTTCTCCATCTCTTTTCTCCTTCACCTTCTTCTCGCAGCCATCGTCACAGCCTTCCACTCCACCCACCACTGCCGAAACAGCGCCACAGTCTTGGTGTCTCACTCGGCCTTGCTTTACATCTCTAGCAATCGCTCGCGCCCATAAGGGGGAGAGGAACCATCAGCCATGTCGGTCGATTGGTTTCTGATCATCATCGTGATCATCATGGCGGTCGTGTTGCTCATCTCCAACGTCTACATTCTTGTGCATTTCCAGCACGATGACGATAAAAACACGGCGTATTTCCCCAAATTTCTCATCATTTTTGGGCTTTTCTTTGCGGAAGCCACTGTTTTGCTGCTGCCTCTGGATGTGGCCAACAACTCGACGGCGATTGGCTGCGCCGAAGGATGGAACACGGCCTGCGGCAACATCAACATGGACGTGCTCTGGCTCATCGTGTTCATGTCCATCATCGTGTTCATCATCGTGCTCATCCCGTACGCGATTTACTACTACGAAGCCGACGACGGCGACGACAACGTCAACAACCACCAGTGGCTCGAAGCGCTCAAGTACGAGTTCGCGACCATCCTCATCGCGGTCGCACTGATCGTCGTGCTCTACGTCACGGTCTCCAAGTCCAACATCCCCATGCGCGCCATGAGCATCAACTCGCTGTCGCCCAGCCGTGGCTTTCAGTCGTACGTCGATGGGTCCACGCTCACGGTCGCCGAGCTCGCCGGTGCCGCGCTGGTCAAGCCCACCAAGATCATCGTGCCCATGGAAGTCTCGTTCCCAGTGTACACCACGGGACTGGTCAGTTTCATCGGCTGGTTTGGCTTCACCGTGTTCTGCGGCATCGGACTCATCGCTTTGCCACTGGATCTGATCATGTCGTTCACGCACCGGCCAAAATTCATCTCGGCCGATGTGTACGCCCACCAAAAGCTGTGTCTCCAGAGGCGCTCACAAGAGCTGCTAGAACTGGGCAAAACCATCAAGGCCGGCATGGAGTTGCCAGGCCAAGCGAGCAAGACGTCGTGGGAGAAGCGCAAACAGAAAAAACTGGATTTCATCACACTCAACAAGTTCAAGCAGGCCGTGTATTTGCTGGAAGAAGATATGGACGAGCTCAAGTTGTGCCACGAAGAGTACAAAAACTACAACCCATTGGTCGCGGTCTTCAAGCTCATCTTGGGCTGCTTTGCGAGCCTGGTGAGCGCCATGTGGGTGCTCCATATCGCGCTCTACATGCTGCCTCCGATCGCGCTGGTGCCCTTTCTCAACTCGTATTTCATCTGGTTTGACCAGTGGTTCCCACTCTTTGGCACGGTCTCTGTGGGCGCCTTCTCGGCGTATTTGCTGGCCTGTGCGGTCAAAGGGTGCTTCAAATTCGGCATGCGCTGCTTTTGCTTTGCGCTTCACCCGATGAAGCTCCACGGCACGTACATGAACTCGATGATGTTCAACTTGGGGCTCGTGCTCATGTGTGCGATCCCGGCGGTCCAGTTCTGTGACGACGCGTTCAAAGATTACGGCCGCTTGACTTCGATCCGCACGATGATGGGCGTCCAGATCCGCCACTTGCAAGGCATGAGCTTTTTCTGGGAGTACAATATCTTTGTCTACGGGATCTTGCTGTTTGCACTGATCAC
>JAADWJ010000529.1:0-16634 GCA_023336165.1 Pythium monospermum
AAAAAAAAAAAAAAAAAAAAAACGGGAGGAGACGACGAAAGAAAAAAGAAGAAGAAGAAGAAGAAGGAAACGTGACCGAGCCAAAATGGTGTTTTTATTTCCGTGGATCGTCGGCCCAATTTTGACTTGGGTTCTTGCTGCTGGCACCCTACCGTTGCCCATTTCGATGTGTAGCTGACTTGCTGGCAGGAAAGGGGAGAGGGAGTCAGCCCCCTTCGCCCACGTCGCTCTTTTTTCTGGCGACAGGTAGCGTGCGACCAGTGATCGACACAAGGTCGCACGCTGTTTCGGTACCACGAACACCCACAAGCATGGGCGATTCCCCCTTCACACCATCATAGCCATTCCAGCATTTCCCACGATCTACACACGACCAAGAAAACAAAACGACCTCCTCCTACGTATCACAAGGTTTCCGCAGCCAAAGCATGTTTCTCCTCCCCGTGATGGAACAAGAGATCAAGAAGATCGCGCCACCCACACCATCAGGCGATTTGGACTTGGACTTGCGGTGGACACCAGAGGAGGTACGCCATTCCTGTTTTGCTGACTGGAACTGTACCAATAGAAGGAACCGAATGTACTCACCGAGGAACAAGTACACTTGTGTGGATTTGTAGGACCAGCAATTACGGGTTGCGTTGCTTCACCTTGGCAGCCGCGACTGGCAGGCCATCGCTTCTTGGTTACCGTTCCGATCGGCGGTTGCCTGCCATGCACGGTGGCTCACACTGCAGCAAAGCCGATGGATTTCCAAGCGCGCCTGGAGTGCCCAAGAAGATGCGCTGCTTTATAAACTGGTGGCATTTTATGGGCCCCACAAATGGGCTTTTGTCGCGTCCCATTTCCCAGGAAGGTCCAATAAACAGTGCCGAGAGCGGTGGTGTAACCACTTGAATCCAGCGATTGACCGCTCACCGTGGACGCCAGAAGAGACGGCGTTGATTTTGGAGTTGCGGCAAAAGTGCGGCAACCGGTGGGTGGAAATTGCACGCCGATTGCCTGGACGCACGGACCACGCGGTGCGAAACTATTGGTATTTTACACTGTACCCCAAGATGAAGATGGCCAGCCACCGGTCGAGTGACAATGAGATTGGGGGTGGGCGTGGGGGTTGTGTGGGGGGACTAGAAGGAGGAGGAATTCCCAAGCTGGAGGAAGACGAACCACAAGAGGAGCAGCAGCAACAAGTGCAGAGCGTCGTAGCGGTGGACGAGTGGACTAAACAAGTCTTGGAGGATGCCGAATTGGCGAACCAAGTGATCCAGGACCTCCTATCGGAGGAGGAGGAGCAGGCGATGCTAGTGGAGCTCGACAGTATGCTATAGCGAATGAGGGGAGTAGAGGAGAGCAGGAAAGACTACTTCGTGGTCTAAAATACTGTATCCATATTTGAACACATTTAAACTCCCGATTGCTTGATAGAATAATTTAAACGTATATTTTTGTTTTTTTTCCGGTTTAGACATGTTTTTTTATAAACTGATTTCTACTATTTTTTACGCATTCCAGCTTACAGTTTGCGCTGATGCCGTGTCGCTGCGCGGTGCAAGATCTCGAGCTCGTGCTTGAGCAAATAGCACACGGCGGCCCGTGAGACGCCGTACTCTTTGGCCAGATGGGCTTGCTTTTCGCCATTGCGCACGCGGTGCACGATCTCACAGCGCTGGCGTTCTTTCAAATACTTCTTCTTCATGCGCATGAGCGGCTTCTTATTCTCATGGTTATGGTGGTGGTGGCTATGGCTGCTGGTGCCTCGGGGCTTTGGCGCAATGGGGACGACGTCACAGGGCGGCTGCTGCGTAGTCCAGGCCAATGGCTCGTGGTAGGTCAGTGGTGGGGTCTCAGTCCAGCATGCCTCCTCGTACTGGTACTGGTACTGGTTCTGGTACTGGTACTGGTACGAAGGCGCGGTATCTACTCCATCGGAGCTGCTGCTGCTGGACGAGGCCGTGCTGGACGAGGACCGCCAGGAATCCACAGATAGAGATCCCATTCGGTCACAGCAGTCTGATGATGCTGGAGAGAGCGACACAAAGTGGCCATAGTATGGAGTTGGTGAACTTGGCGGCGGCGATGGCGTCTGTGCTTGTGTGCGCATCGTCGCAGGCGAGCAGCTGTACTCATACACAGTCGCAGAGGGACGGTAGAACGAGGTGGATGCATTTGGCAGCACCGCCGGCGAGCGGCGCGCGCTGCGCAAGAAGGCGTCGAAGCTTGGAAGAGCGACCGACATGGTGGTGGCTGCTGGTGGAGTTGTGGTGGTAGTGGTAGTGGTAGTGGTAGTGGTAGTGGTAGTGGTAGTGGTAGTGGTTGGGGAGCTTTGAGGTGGAGCTGACCACTTGTGGAATGAAAAAGACCTGAGCGAGTGGTTGTGGATAGGAGCAAACCGTGGTGGCGGTCGCCTCTTGAGAAGGAAAACAAATTGTTCCACGACCAGAGCAAATTCATCTGATGGGACAGGGAGCTTTCGGCCCTCCCCCTTGGCTACAAAGAGATGAAACATGTTTACTTCACAGTAAAAAGGATAGGGGAGGGTGGGTGGGTGGTGGTGTTTTTTTTTTTTTTTTTGGTCCACCTTTTTTTTTAAACCTGAAAATTGCGGAACAACACATTCGATTTTATCAGTACATGGAACAGATTGATGCTACATTTAGATGCCATCTACTGATATAACGATAACGGCAACCGACATAGAAACGGCCGCGCGGGTCGTTCTCCGACAGTGGGATGTTCACACATGGCGCCAGATCCGCACTTGTTCCTTCAGTACATCAGCCATTGAATTGACTGGAATGGATCGCTACCTACGGAATTAAGCTCACACCATGTTATTGTCGTAACGGAACACACATAAGAAATGGGTCCTGACCCAATATGTGACCTTGTTTTGACGTGGATATCATCCATCAACATCACGATCGGTTTGACCAGCCAACCAACACCACCAGTTGTCCGCTGTTGCCACCAGATCTACGACTGTGGCGGCAGGCAGACAGCGCTGCTGACTGATGCAGGTCATCCTCCTTGTGATTCCAAAAGTGGCTGCTTGCACACAGACTGGATGCTTGCGGACCTGATCAGATTTGTTGGAAGAGGTTGGTTCTTCACGGCCAACTTCTTTCCATCGGTGCATTGTACCGTACCGTACCGGTATTGAGTTGCGGTAACAACACATCCCAGCCGTACCTGGTACCGCACTGTAACGTGTTTCGAAGCTTCGTGCTGGCCTGTGCTGGCATCCAGAGATTCCCTGCACGCTTCCGGAAGTACGGTACAGTGCGGAGGCCCACTGGTGTCGCCCTTAGTCTTGATACATCTCTGTTTGGCGACAGCGATACGCAACAGCGTGGCGGTTTCTCACACACAAGAGCACATGGAACCGGCCACAGCTCTAATATAATGGACGACAAAAGCACCCGCTTTGCCATTTGGCAGTCAAAAGGATAAGGCGGCCAACCACAGTGTCGCACCCTCACCATCGACAATTTTTGGGTTTTTTTTTTTTTTGATCGTCATGGACCTTTCCAAACCGAATACCATCGAGAACAACTGGATCGTATTAAGTCCCACAGGTTGTCTCCATGCACACGAGAACATACACCAATAGTTAAACCGGTACCGGTACCGGTACCGGTACCGTCCCGTACCGGCAGGTCGTCGTGGTCGAAAAATTTTTTTTTTTTTTTTTTTTGGGAGAACGAGTTTTTGGTTCTGCGGAACATTCTCCCGCATAAATGTCACTTGTTCAGGATAAATCCCAGAATACTAAAATTGCTACCGGTACCGGTATTAGCAATTCACTGTCAGTACCAGTCAGTACTAAAAAGGTCGCAACAGCCATCTACAACTGATAAAAAAAAAGCGTTTCCGGCCTAAAAAGTACATTAAAATAGCTTATTCTTGTGTTATTTTGCACTAAAACAACACATTTCTTTTTTCCTCTTCCTGTGTGGGCATGTAAAAGTGTTTTACGCATTGCGCTGTAATCGCACGGCGGCTCGTTTCAGAATATCGTATTCATGCTTGAGCAAATAACACACGGCGGCTCTGGAAACACCATATTCCTTGGCCAAGTGGGCTTGGCGTTCACCGCCATGGACGCGGCGCACGATCTCACAGCGTTGGCGTTCTTTCAAGTACTTTTTCTTCATGCGCAAAACGGGTGGTGTGGGTTGAGCTTTGCGCGGTGCGGGCGCCAGCTTTTCTGGCGTCATGTAGGCGTCTTCATAGTAGGACTGGCACGACCACGTCCTGCTGATGGCGTAGTCTGAGGCCGTGGGCGACAGCGAGACAAACTGGCCGTAGCTGTCCGTGGGCGAGGACGGCGAGGACGGCGATGGCGAGGCATAGCCACTGGTAGCAGTATTATAAGTATCCGTCGTGTGCATGGACGGGCACATGGTGCTCAAGTGAGGCAACGGCGAGGTCGCTGAGCGTGGGAGCAGCACCGCCGCAGTGGAGCGGGAGCTTTGCAAAAAGGTGTCAAAGCTTGGCAGTCGTAAACTCGCAGGTGCCATGGTGTGTGGCATCTTTGACTTGTTGTTCTTTTGTTGTTCTTGGGAGGTGATTGATTGTGAAATGAGCCTACTGCCGTTGCGAGTAGGACGAGACCCAGTCGAGTCGGACAGCACAAAGGCTTGCAGAGGGGAAGCCGACCAATAAGCGACAGGACAGACAACAGGTTTCTTGTTTTACGGAACCAACGGCCACAGTGTGGAGACGAAGAAACGCGTTTTTGGCGGGTGGTAAAAAACGCAATGAAAAACTGTGTTTTTTGACAGGCCATATCGGTCAAAAAGCCAGTACCATGGTACTGGTACCGGTATGAAGTCGGTTATTTGGCCATTTTGTTGGGTTATATCACCTTTGAACCGGATAATACGTGGTTAAACACGATAAAATTTGTTGGCATTCGAAAAAATAGTGAACAAAAATGAGCAGCAAAGACACGATTTATGTGGTACGCCATCTTGTCAGGCGGAGCTCTTTGTGAAAAAACCCAATAACTGAAAAATGAGTGGATGCAGACGTTCTTGCCGATCACCCACCAACCACACAGCACTCACACTGTTCTCGCTATCGTACCGGTACCGTACTGTACTCTTCTGAGCCGATGAAGTGGGGAAGTGTCCAAATGCTTAGTGTCCACCTCGGGAGATATGCACCGCACCTGCGCTTGGCACCGTACTGGTCAACAATACGATGCGTTCCTATAGATATGGCTGCTGAGGCTCAACGGGTATTCCATCACGCCCACCTGCCCCCTCGCCCAGACCCCACACATCCCCGCCTTCCCTCTTTTCCACAGATCGTTCTTGAAGATGCCAACACACTGTGCAAACTGTACGTATCAGACCGAAGAAGCTGGCGATCTGATCGTCAGCGCATCATCCGGTAGGTACGATCACCATGGCGGCCATGATGGCGCCCATGGCGTCGTGGAGGAAGCCCGACATACATTGGACTCCCACCAAGGAGATCTCTCATCCAGAAATGACGTGTTCCTGTTTGTCCTGTCACGGCTTGGGGGTCCCAAAGCCAAACCCAACCAAGCTGCCGTAAACTGGGCACCTGCGTGTACCGGTACTGTACCGGTACCGTACACCAGCGTCCGCTTGAGACTAGCAAGCAAGCCACCACTTGCGGTGGAGTGATCCCATGAAAAAATGGGCGACCCATGTGAACCCATTTGAACATACAGATCACTCTTAAATCAGTACGTGCATAAACACGGTGGTCTTGTTTTGTTTTTTTCAAAAGCGTGTTTCTCTCGCGCACCAACCAGAACCAAATGGAGAGACCAAATGGCGCTGGCTGCTGCGTCACCACCCCAGTGTCCATGCGGTACTGTAGTCTCCAACTTGTCAAACGACCCAAGAGCTCCCTTTACGAGCCATTCACCAGTTGCCATTGGCCATGCCGCAGTCGTCGTCGCATCCTCCGTCTCCTCCTCACTTGCCGTGCTTTGAAAGCTTTGTGGAAGGCACCAAGTACTCGTCGCTCAACCCGGACAACTTGCCTGACCGTTGCCCGCAATGCATGGATTTGCTGGAGCTGCCAGCGTACGAACTGGTCGATTTGCACCGCCACGAGGCGGCCTCGCTTCCGGCATCTTCTTGGGAAAAGAGCTGCTCGTTCTCATCTTCTTATTCGTCTTCTTCAACGACAGCCAGTGAGTCGGATGACCACGTGATGGAGGACGACACCTCCTCCTCCTCTCTCTCTCCAATTGCGGTGGATCAGCAACAAGAACAAGCCAGAGAGAAGCGACACGGGTCTTCTTCAGCAGCCGTCCACAAGGCCCACAAGAAGCACAACCACAGCTTGACCGACCAGCAGCGGTACGAGATCGTGTGTCACGTGCTGTCGGGCGAGACCCAAAGCCACGTCGCCAAGGAGTACGGCGTCACGCGCGCCGCGGTGAGCTACTTGGTCAAGCACCACAATGAGATCATGCACCGCGTGCTCACGCTCCACGCGAGCTGCTGCCACCAGCGAACAAGTTCCAGTAGTACTACCACCGGCACCCATAGTAGTAGTATCACTTCTACCACTACCACTGCCGCACTGGCATCATGAGCCACGAGCTACTGGTACAGCAAGTAGTCTAGCTGTTGCGATCAGAATGAAATACGTTTTAAAAATACGACAACACACATAATCATAAACTTCTTGTCAAAATACTTAGAATAAATATTACTACAAAGCGCTGCTTAGGCGCATCGACTGCTCATGCCATCGCAACTACCGGTGCTGGGACTCGCGCGGTTCAAGATTTCTTCTTGGTGCTTGAGCAAATAGCACACGGCAGCCCGGGAGACGCAAAACTCTTTCGCCAAGTGGGCTTGCTTTTCGCCATTGCGCACGCGGCGCACGATCTCACAGCGTTGCGCTTCTTTGAGGTACTTTTTCTTGGTGCGGCGCATGGCCACCGCATGGGGGAGAGACGAGGAGGTCGACGCTGCTGCCGCTTGGCGTGGATGACGCGCTTGCTGCTCCATATCGGAGAACGATGACGTGCAGTCGCTTTCCTCGCTCTCGTTTGACCGCGCAGACGACGAGCAAGGAGACACCGCCACAGCCGCTTGCGCTTGTTGGCGGCTAAGCTGAAGCGCGGTCTCATACTCTTTGGCTGAGAAAGACGCGAGTTGGCACATGCGCGACGCGGACGGCTGGTGGCGCTGCACGTAGCCGTAGTCACTGTATTGTTCATACGCTTGCGACGGCAGCTTGCGCTTGTGGAGAAACGACGGCGAGCACGCGTTGCTGTAGCCCAGCAACGGCGACGCTGTTGTTGATGTTGTGGGCGAGCCGATGCGCGCCGAGGCGAGGAACGACTGGAACGATGGAAGTTGTGGCTGCATGCTGCTGCTGGCTCGAAGCAGCAGAAGAGAGGAAGGCATCCGACGGTCACAGATTCACAGTACTGTGGAGCGCGGTGGTCGTGGTCGCGAAGAATTGGAGAGTGACACTGGGGGAAATGAGGTGAGCTGCTGCGTTGTGCTCTTTGAAGACTACCCCTCACACTCCGCCCACGCCCGACAAGCAACAAGGGGAAGGCTCTCATGTCGCTCCCAACAAGCGAGCGAGAGAGCGAAGGTTCAGCTCTCTTGGCGACAAAGATGTGAAGCGCGCGGCTGGTCGCCAACAGTGTGCAAGGAGAGCTCGTCGTTTTTTTGGGGGCTTCTTTGTGCTTGTTAAAAAAAGCCCGAACGATCGTCTCACCTTGTTTTGGGATATCGTTACAGTCGTTAACTGAGTAGATTATCGTCTTGTTCCATATTCGAACACGAAGTGTTCTGGTAGGCTTGTGTCGTCTACTGATTTATGGTAAGAGAGGCGGGAACCGACACAAAGACATGGGCCCCCTGATGCACCAGGGGTAGGGCTGTCAAACCCGACCCGGATCATGATGGGAGGTTTCACACAATTTTCTTGACAAAAAATATAAATAATAATATAATTTCCATGGTGGGTTGAATTTCGAACAGTCTGAGTGATTGATGGATGAACCAGATCGAGAAGAAGACACCGGGTTGTTTCTCTCCGTTGTCAACATCACCCATCCATCATCCTCTCTCATCCGAATACATGGCCGGTATCTTGGTATTCTGTCCCCAAGGCGGTTCACTCGTGGACTTATGGCAGGGTAACTGGTGGTCGGTGCAAAAATATCTTGTGACAGGGACCCATTTTTAGAACCACAGAATCAGATTCAGATTCATCAGATGTAGTCCGGCGACCATCACTCTAAAACCAATTTGTTTGACAGGCGGACGTTCTGTCACAAAACTTCAGTGGTAAAGTCACGCAATTGGTGTGCTTACGTCAAACCTCTGATACTTGATCGTCGGCCGCTTCAATAAGTTCACGTTCTGGTACATTTGCATGTATCGACAACCTGTAACAACACATACCTTGATGTTGAGGTGAGCAGCACAGCGTTGATGACTGGCCGCCACCCTTGCGTTTGTTGACGCCCAAGGGCAAGCGGATGGATGCATTGATGACGCGCTCGGATCGGCATGGACGTTTGCTGCGTCAAACTGCAAGGCTGCGGCCAGCACCCGTAGTAATACCGCGGTGCTGGTATACTAATACTTTGGAGTATGACAGAGCGAAGACATATAAATATTGACAGACGTAGTATTTCTCACGTGGTGATATCGGCCGTGGTAGCACTGTTCTTCCATGTATGGAATTCGTAGGTGACTCGTTGAAGCATTTGTTCTTTGATCTTGAGTAAATAATTGACTTCGGCTTTTTTTTCCTGGAATTTTTCAAACGCCTCGCGATATTGTTTCTTGGTATTTTTCAATTGTAATACCAAGAACGTCGTCGACGGGTCTTCTTCCTCGTCGTCCACTGCAGGAGACGGGTCGTCGTTGCTTGTCATGATAGTCGCAGACGTCGTACGAAGATCCTGAAGCTTCACGGTGAGTCCATCAATTGCACTATCAAAATAATATCCGAATCAAAAAAAAGACAAAAAATATTAATATCAAGAATATTGCCCAAAAAAAAAAAAAAAACATAAAAATACGTACAGTTTGAGTTTGTTGATTTCCATCCCAAACGACGCCATTTGCGCTTTTGCGATCCGTAAATTTTGCTTGGCGACTTCCAAGTCCAGAAGTGACTCGGGTTTTGGATCTTGAAGCGATTTAAATGCATCAAAAAGCTCTTTGTCGCTGCGTATTACGACTGACGGTTTCTGTTGCTGTTGGTTGTTGGGTGGCTCGTCACCTAGCAGTCGTGGTGGCAACGGCGGCTTGCGCAAACGTCCTCTCGGTGTGGAGGACGACTGGGGACGCAGCGGTGGCAACAGGCGGCCGTCGTCGTTGTCGTTATCCTCGCTCTCGTGGGTCTCTGACTCTAACACTTTCGTCTTATAACCACCCAGTACAGGCAGCGTGGTGGTATTTGTCTTGGTACAAGCTGAGGACCCACTGGACCGGATCGCTCGAAGCTGGGCCACCAGCCGGCTCTCTAGACCAGTCGGAACTGCTGGCGGCTGCACGGTGCGCTCACCAGTAATAGTAGCCTCTTGGGCCACGTAGAGCTCTCGAAAGACGGCCAAGAGCTCTTTGATTTGGGTCACATTTTCAATCGGTGGCATCAAATCTGGATCTTGGATAAACCCAAATAATTGGGTCTTATATTTCTTTCGCGCCGTTTCCGATTTCAAAATTTTCAAATCATATTCCACCAAAGAATTGCCATTCAGCGTATCGTGCATGGCCAGCTCCTCCTTTAACCGCTTGATCTCGGCCACGTACTGACCCATCTTGGCTTGCAACTCTTTTGACGGCGGTCCGCTAGAGGAGCCACCACCTCCTGCTCCTCCTGCTCCTCCCATATTAACCACGGCGGAGGTCTTGACCCGCATCATGCGCGTGGCAAACTTGAGCGTTGCAAGCGTCTGGTCCGTGTGGGAGACCTCAGGCCACACACACGCGACCAGCATCGTGTGGCAGTTGCCGCCCAGCGAATCTTTCAATAAATTGGTCAACGGCGTCTGTCTGTAGGGGATATGGGTCCTTTTTTTATCGCCAAGGGCCAACACGACTTGTTCCAAAAAAGTCAGGGACTTGTTGATATGCGAGGCCTCTTTTTGCATCACCCCAGTCACATGGGTCTTCTTCATACGCTCGGAACCAGCGAGGTCCACCAAGTGGAGCTTGCTAGTCGTGGTGGTGGAGGAAGAGGAGGAGCTCCCGAAGCCCTCGCCATCCTCCTCCCCTGTAGAGAAGGAGAAGGAGGACCGCTCGACGTACACGGTGAAAATACAGTGGGACCTTGTGGAGGAGGCGTTGAGGCAATGCTCCGCGATGGTGCGGTTTGTATCCCCTTGGAAAAGCAAATCCAGTGCGTCCTCCTCCGTCTTGACGATCGGCCTGGAAAGCCCCTTGACAAACGTTTGGCCTCGATCATTTTCTTGAATCACCAGCTCTTCTTTTGGAATAGTAATACTACTACTTCCACCACCGAAAGTAGTACTACTTACGGTAGTAGTACTATCTTGAAACGTGAGCAAATCGTACAAATTCTCATTGTACACTTCCACATAGGAGACCCTCACCACAAAGGTATCATTGTTGGAATCTCTGGAAATTTGCTGGAAGATACTGGAAATCGCCCTTGCACAAATGCCACGTTGGTCAAAATTGGTTTTGCCGCCAGACATGGTGAACGTCTTGCCAGCGCCTGTTTGTCCGTAGGCCAAGATCGTGCCATTGTACCCCTTTAAGACTGATGCAACGATGGCAGAGGAGGAGATCTCGTAGACTTTTGCTTGGCTTGTTTGTGGCGATAAGACGTGGTCAAAATGGAAACACATGCCGGTGCCAGTGGACTGGTTGGTGAGCACGCTGATGGTGTGGTCGTGGTCATTGAGCACGACGCTGCTGCTGCTGTTTGTAGGAGGAGAGCTTGAAGGAGGAGCAGAGGGGGAGACAGAGGAGGTGGGAGGTGGCCGTACACGGATACACACTTGGACGCGCTTGTGGGGCGACGGGCTCATCGTTTTAGAGGAGGAGGAGGAGGATGAGGAGGATCGTAAATCATAAAGGCATTGCGAAGTGGCGTCGTCGATCGAGGCTTATACCCATGGGTGGTCTTCAGTGGTGTGTGGGTCTGTGTGTGGCAGTTTGTACAACGGGCGTCGTTTCGTGAAAGGTATTTTTACAAATTAAATCGTCCAAAAACACGGTTTACAAAAAACAAAATGCGATTTTAGCTGTCTAAAAAAAAAAATCACTCATTTCTTGGCTTTTCCTCCTTTCCGCTTGATCGCCGCACTCAAATCCACTTCTTCCTCCGAATCACTGGAAACTGCGGCTTTCTTCTTGGTAGCTGTCTTCTTATTCGCCACCACTGGCTTTGCAGCGACTGCCACTGCTGCTGGCGTCTCCTTAAACTCGCTCTTTTGCAACACCACGACGCTCTCTTCTTCGCTATCACTATCACTCTCCACACGCTTCTTGCTCTTGTTCTTCTTGGCACTTGGCGTGGCCCCAGCAGCCCCTGCGACCAGCTCTCTCACATTGAAACCCGCCGCTAGCTTCATAAACGCCTCCCTCGCCTCACCATCCACTGCCATGCCTCCTCCTGTATCAGTCGTGGTAGTAGTGTCAGCCGCCAGCTCCAGCGTGGCCAATAGCGACGCCATCGACTTGTTCTTGGCATCTTCTTCTTTTGCCGATGGATCGTCTCGTAACGCAATAGGCGCATGGAGCGTCTTGTAATCGGTCATAATACCTAAATCCACTTGCTGGCGATGGGTTTCCGTAATTTGTTCGTTTAAAGACGACTTTTGGGCTTCAAAATCTTGGCCACGCAATAATGTGCGACGTTTTGTTCTCGCTATTTCGTCGGCTTTTTGTTCTTCTTTTTTCAAAAATTCCGTCATTTCGGAAACGCGTGCAACGGCAATTTGGGCACAACGTAAAATTTGTTTTTGGGAAATGGGGGCACCGCCCATTTTATGCACGGCACATAATTCACGAAACGAATTGAACGTAAAAGTCATACTTCCATCAGTAATTCGTTCTTCCCGGTCCGTGGGGTCCATAAAAATGACCAAATTATTATTATCTTCTTCTTGGTCCCCTTGCGCGTCCTCGGTCTCTTTTTTCTGAAGCAAACAAAAAGAGATCGAGATGGGCAAGTGGTGGAGACTCAGTGGCACAGCGGCATGGTCGTCCATCTTGTACACCGTGGTCGTAGCTCCTCCTCCGCCTCCTCCGCTTCCTCCTTGGACCGAGACTTCGGGACGGCGGAAATGCATTAGCGACGCGATCGCAGCTAGCGACACACAGTCAATGAGATTGCCGCCGTGGTCCACGACGTGGATATCACAAGTGATGGCCCACACTTTCTCTCCTGCGACAATCGCCAGTGCTTCCGTATCCAGTGCACGGCATTCACGGATGCCTCTGTCCACGATCCGTGCCAGCTCCACCGCGAGTGGCGTGGCACGGCTGCCACTGGTGTTTTCAAAGTTTTGAGATGCCATGGGCGATAACTCCACGTTGAATTGCAAAAATCCTTCAGTGGGGCGGTCGGGAAACGGTGGCACGATTTCTCCATGGACATTTGCGATCACTCTATTGGAAATATCACAGGGAAACAATTAGTATTGGAAGGAGGAAGGAGGAGGGGGTGAGGAGGCAAGGAGGAGGCACAGCGTACCGTGTGCGTCCCAGCTGCACTTCGGCTTGGCTTTGGTCGTCGGAACGGCGGAATTGGACGCGAATCTGTGGGATTTTATAGGTGATAGTGTCGTGTTTTAGTACAATCGTTGGCATGCCTTTGGGGGATGACGACGGACCTTGCGCTGCTGCATGAGGTCGCGTCCGTCGGCGCGCACGTGAGGCTTGTCATGGATGCTGTCGAAGAGGAACTTGCGCTCGTTCTCACTGAGGAAATCGTACTCTTCCCGCGTCGCCATGGCCCCCTGCTATTGAGCTGTTCCTCTTTCTTATTTGGCGCTTGGTGTGTTGGTAGATGATTGGTTTTGTTGGTGGTTCACTTAAGTACGAATCGCCAACAAATTGCAGTATAGTGACATATAGTGACATTCCATCCACAACAACAATCACAAACAAAATGGATGAATACAGGCAGACGCTTTTGGGGCGCGCGCTCGCCGATGTGCTGCAAGAGATGGAGATGAGCGGTGCGATCGAAGAGCACGAAAGCGACTCGCTCTTTTCGATCTTTGATGACGTCGTGCAAAGTGAATTTGAGATGGCGCAGGCGACGCGCACCACGACGACTACTGCCAAACGTGCCAAGGCAACGAAGGCGACAACCCCACCTTCCACGGCAAGCGAAGAGAGAGATAGCAGTGTTGGACCTGTGGCACCGCCACCACCGCTTCTGTTTACGCATCGAATGATGGAGATCAAAGGGCAAGTGCACTCGTTTAACCGATTCATGGACAAATGGAGCCTCCACGCATCCATTGAGAACCGAAATGGTGGTAATACCGGCACCGGTAACACCAACAGAAGCAGCATTCGTCTAGATGGCATGGCTGTGGACCTGCACCTTCCTGTTCAAGAGTATTCATCAGTCGAAATCCTGGTCAAACTCCACAACCCCGACGCCAAGAGCTCAAGATGACGCATGATAACGGGAATTTGACGAATAACCCGTAAATTACACCAGCCATACCGTATACCGTAAACGACGCTAATCCTGTCAAATATGATATGGGTACAAGATCAAGTAAGAAAATGAAGGGGAAAAAATAAAACCAAAATGGCGGCGGCTATTTATGGAAGGCTATTGCTGCAGTCACACTCACAAGCGGAGCTTGCCACACGGGCTAGTATACAAGCGACAGCGACCATGTCATCTTGACGACCAGACTGCTCTCTCCATCCACAAGCAAGTGTCCACAGTTCTAATAGCGCGGGTTCTCGCTCGCCACGAAAATGGAAGAAGCCGCCGCCGCCCCCATCTCCACCACAGTCCACGACCTGTCCACAGCAGAGGAGGACGCCACCACGCCACGCGAGCCCCATGAGCTTTTATCCACTGACGAAAGCGGTGATAACAGCGACGACGCCCATGCCGCAGGCAAACGCTACGCGGCGACGACGTGGGATATCTGGACACTTGGACTCTCCATCGGACTCGGCGGCCAGTATTTTTCATGGAACATCGGGCTCCACGCTGGGTTGTTTACGTTTTTGATCGACATTTTCGTTGTGGGCATCGCCTACATCATGCTGTGCTGCTGCACCTCGGAGATCACAGGCGCACTGCCCTTTGCCGGTGGGGCCTATGGGCTTTCAAGGTGCACACTGGGCCTGTACCCGGGCTTTTTGATCGGCTGCGCCGAGGCGCTCGAGTACATCGCCTACGTCTCGGCGGCAGTCATGTCACTGGCCAAGATGGTCGTCGAAATCGTTCCGCAACTGGCAGGCTACGAGCCGCTCATCTGGCTGGTCGTGTACAGCCACGCCTGCTACGTCCACTACAGAGGCGACAAGCTCTTTTGGCGATGGAACTGTTTGCTGGGCTGGACCTCGTTGTGTATCGTGTTGATGTACTGCTTTGGCGCGCTTCCGCATGTGAATTTCAAAGAAAATGCCGATAATAACCCCGACTTCCGCTTTGTCAATGGCATCCCAGGGTTTCTCAAGTCACTGCCTTTGGCGTGTTGGTTTTTTGTCGGTGTCGAAGCGCTCAACTTGGGCAGTGACGATGTCATAGACGCCAGGAAATCCATCCCAAAGGCTCAAATGGCTTGTATCGGCACGTTGTTTTGCGTGGGCATGTTTGTGTTTTACGTGACGGTCTCTTTACCACCACCGGGTCTATTTGTGATCGCAAAATTGCTCGCACCTTTTGACAATGGGTTTGAAATCATTTTCTCAATGCCACTTGTCATGACCACGGTGTTTTCCATCCCTGGCATGTACGCTACGACCTTTGGCTTCATGTGGGGGTACGGCAAACTGATCCACGCCATGGCCACGAGCAAGCTGTTCCCGCCTATCCTTGCCAGAACCTCGGACAAATACGACACGCCTATTAATGCCGTCTTATTCGGCACCATGCTCAGTTATGCGCTGAGCCTCCTAGTGCATTTTGTACCCGCCGTGGATGACTACTTGTTCAACATTTGTATCGCGGCGGCGTTTCTCGGGTACGCCGGCCAGTGTATCGGGTACATCAGTATCAAACAGTTTTACCCAGGCCTAGAAGAAAGTACATTTCGATCTCCGTTTGGCATCTACGGCGCGTTGTATTCGTTGGCTGTATGGATCGTCGGGTTGCTTTCCGTGGCGCTTTTCCAAGACAAAAGAGGACTGGAGATTGTGGCGTTTTTAGTGGTCGTCGCATTGCTTTCGTTGTTTTACGTTTTGTATGCGCAAAAACATCAAACGTTTTCAGACAAAGAAAACAAAGTGTTTCTTATTGCCCATGTGATGAAATTTAATTCCAAAAAGAACGCCTCGTCATCGTCATTACGGCACCTCGCGGTGGTGGTGCCGAAAAACCCACCACGGAAACGCCACCGCCATGTGGTGATCCACGCCGAGCCAGTGAATCCAGCAGACGCAGACGCAGAGCCAGGTGCCAGTGGTGATAGCCAGAAGCAGCCTGTGTCCAGGAAGAGCTCGTCGCTGGGACGAGGCGGAGTCGGGAGCGGGAGCGGCGGCTCATCCTCATCAAAAGAGGCCAAGCCCTTGGCGTTGCCAAAGACCAAGTGGCTTCCGAATGCGACGCCGTTCCATCGCTATTTCAGTAACCCCAAGCTCGTGGAAGCGGAATACGCACGCGACCGCAAGTTGTCGATGGGTGTGAAACGGAAAGCAAGAAGTGAGAGCGAGTGGGACTCTATTGTGCCACGGCAACGGGAGCGAACGACAAGTGAAGCGCCACCATGTGGTTCGTCTCCCGTAATGTTTGCATCAATAGCGACCGTTTCTGCGACGCCAGCCTCCGCTGCTGCAAAAGTCTCCCCGTGGTCGGTGTCATCATCCTCACTGCCACTCCCACTGTCACTGTCGGCTGGGTCGGCCATGGATAGTACCAGCAAAGACCAACCCGAGGTGGGATCTTGTGAGGACCGTTGGGACGCCAACTCCCAGCGAGACTTGAGCTCCCAGCGGGACTTGACCTCCCAGCGGGACCTCAGCTCCCAGCGAGATCTCAGCTCTCAGCGAAATCTCAGCTCTCAGCGAAATTTGGGCTCCCTGAGAGATCTCAGCTCCCAGCGGAACCTGAGCTCCCAGCGAGACTTGAGCTCCCAGCGGGACCTAGACTCTCGTCGTGGTATAGGCAGAAAACCACTGCCATTTACTGGTATCGTACCAGTCGAATCACTGAATGATGATGAAGCAGAAGAAGCGTCCGACGAAGGGTGACTGGTTCAAGTATTAATGTACCAGTTGACAGCCGCCAGTGTTCCTTTATTTTTTTTGTCCAAGAGACTGACTGTGAATTCACAGTCAAAATCAAATCTCAGAAAAATCAACTTCAAAGAAGTATTTTACATACCGGTTGTAAAACCGGTATTTTTGACTATTCTGCAAGTTATTTATAAAACAAATCCCATTCGAATGGTAATTTATCAAACAAAACCAAAAAAAAAAAAAAAAAAAAAAAAA
>JAADWJ010000530.1:0-16624 GCA_023336165.1 Pythium monospermum
TGCTTTTCACTTTATTATCCTGCGTGGCCCGGAATTAGTAAGCGAAACTGACAGGAGGCGGGAGCGTGGGGGGATTAGATAAATACCCCAGCACGATATACAGTGAACTGTATGTAGTACAGTACTCTGCGGTGCTAGGTATTACTTACTGCGTACTAAACAGGGGGAGTGATATGAAAATAGATTTTTTTTTGGCGACCATTGAAACCGAAACCAAAAGTGATCAATCCGTTCAGGTGATATAGCCAATTCCAAATGCCAGGTGCAGAGGCGCCGCTTGTGGAAAATAGACTCAACGAACGCCATCGCTAACGGCTGAAGGCAAGCAAACACGGTATCGAGACAACCGGTTTTCTCTCCCTGAGTGATGCTGCAACGACGCCAAGGCTGGGGCGACAGCAGCGCGATCTCCGCCGACCAAGCCAGCAGCCGCCAAAGCAATCGAGGTCGCAGCAGCGTGAGTCTTTTCGCGGACGATGTCGACGACCAGGAGCTCCGTGGCGGCGCGGCCACGGCCCACGGCGGCAACATCGCGGAGCAGAAAATCCTCGCGAATGCCAACTTTGGCGTGGCCAAGCTTCAGTTGCGGTCGGGCAAAAGCACGACGCGGCGCACGTCGGCGAATGTCATGAGCTCGGCCCACAAGCGGTTACGAAGACGCTCGTCGGAAATGGCGATGGCCTTGACCAGTGGCAAGTGGCGCAGCAAATGGGAGCCCAAGCTCGCGCAGCTTTTGGTGGTGGTGCAGCTACTTGACTCGATTTACATTTTGCTGAGCGTGCCGCTGCGGTTAGGCTTCTTCTTTGACCCATGGGACCACGACAGGCAGCGGTATACCTGGACATGGGAGCTTTCCATCTTCACGATCCTAGACCTTGGCGGCGTGCTGCTGCGGCTCTGGGCCGTCCGCAAAGAGCTGTACCCGATGGTTCAACGGGTCTTTCGAATATGCGCCTCCTCTCTCAGCCAACGCGTCCACCCGAGCGAGCGACCGAGGTACCTCAGTATAATCCGCGCGTCTTTCATTGGCGATGCCAACAAGCTGACGCTGCGGTCCCAAGCCAGCGGCAATTCCACGCGAGGTGACCGCATGTCCCACGCCGATGCGCTGCCGTACCAGCACCGGTCCAAGTCGGCGGCCAAGGCACAGCGGCACGCCGTCGTGGCGCTGGTCGCGACCGTGGTCAAGTGTCTCCCGCTCGAGATGCTCGCGCTGTTTGTGGTCCACAACTACAACTGGCTCCACCTCATTGGCATGACAAGGTTTGCTCAGGCTGCGCTGGCCGTGCCAAAGCAATTCTCCGAGGTCGTCTTGGTGCGGTACCGCCATCTGCAACTTGTGCAGGCGCTTTTATTCAGCACGATCGCCGCGGTCGCGTACTTGTTTGTAGCAGGTGTCTACTTGGTCCACGCGTCGGCCTCCGGGTACATGTTCTTGGCCCACTGGGAATGCGGACTCACGTTCCAAGAATGCGCAAGTACGGCGGCGCTTCCTGGATCCTGGGTGCACCGGGACCGCTTGGAAGACGGAACTTGGTTACGCAAGTATATTCGCTCCATCTACTGGGGCAGCAAGACCGTCACGACGCTGGGCCAAGGCGACCTCGTACCAGCGACGGAAGCCGAGACCATCTACCGGATCCTCGTCCAGTTCATCAGCGGCATGTGGGCCACCGCGATCTTGACCGCGTATTCGTTCTACTTCAGCCGCAAAGACGCCAAGATGGCGACCAATCTCACCACACGACTCGACCAAGCGACCAAAGTACGTGGCTGTTCCAAGCCTAATGCTGATGGATCTCTCCATGCTCATTGTGTACTCTGTCTCCTTCTCTTTGTTGTTGTAGTTTCTTTCCACGCGGCGGCTGCCGCCCACGTTGACCGAGGGCGTGTACACCTACTTCCAGTACATGCAGCGGACGCGTTTCGGTGTGGAAGAAGAGCTCACGCTGCAAGGGCTTCCACCGCATTACCACGCGCAGTGTCTCAACTACGTCAAGTACAAAAGCTGCCAGCGTGTGCCCGTTTTCAAAAAGCAAGACGGCGCACTATTACGAACGATCCTGCGCAGTTTAGAAAAGGATTATTTTGCACCAGCCCAAGTCATTGTCTCGGTGGGCGACGTGGAAAACATGTTTATCGTGGCCACAGGCGAGATCAATATCCTCAACTCCAAAGGGGAAATGCTGGGCCGCCTTTCGCCTGGCAACGCCCACGCCGAGCGCGCGCTGTTCACGCTCTCCACGGTCTCGGTCCATCGGCTTGTGGCGGAGACCCACTGCGAAGTCTGGGTGCTTCACCACGACGATTTTCTCGCCGCACTCAAGAAGCACTACTCGCGGCTCAAGTACGCCAGCGTCGTCACCTCGAATGCGATCAAAAGCGACCGCACCAGCAGCAGCAGCGCCAACGGCAGCAGCCATGGCCGCTTGAGTTCGTTGTCCGGGGAACTGATGGCCGCGATGCGGAAATTTCAAGCGCCCGACCACGCTGTTCCGCACACCAACAAACTGGTGCGTCAACTGTCCACGGATACGCTTGGGTCTCCATCAGCAGCGTCGTCGTCGTTCCGTGGCAAGAAAACATTATCAACCAGCCAAAAGCGAACCACTTCCTGGCGCCAGCCCAACTCCCATTTCCAGCGCACGTGGAAACATCTCAAGAGTGCGCTGTTGCTCTTTCAGCTGTACGAAGTGCCGTATTACATCGCCTTCCAACGGGGCTTTGGACTTCTGAACGCCAGCGATGCACCAAACCGAGGCGCGATCCCGATGGCGTTTCAACAACTGGATTTCCTTGTGACTTTCCTGGTCGAACTGTTCTTTTACGTCGACTGGTTTTGCCGTGCGAGGTGGTTTTACCGGTACGCGGTCGGCAACAACGCGACAAAAGAAGCCACCGAAAACAGTGCCAGTTTTGGCCTGCTCACGAAATCCTCGGTGATTTTCCGCCACTATTGCGAAAACGACCACGTCTTTTTGGATCTTCTTTTCCACTTGCCACTGCCGCTTCTATGGGATGTGGTGCCCAAGGAACTCTTCAGTCTTCGAACGGTTTCCATCGGACGCTTTTTGCGATTGCTTCGGCTTCTTCGCCTTGGAAACTTCCACAGCTTGCTGCGGTCGCTCATGATCGACCACGCACTCGCGCCGAGCAAGCGCCAGTTTGTGTACGTGGTGATTTTCTGTACCTCGACCGCCCACATCGCAGCGTGTTTGTTTTTTCTCGCTGGCGACCACAACACTTTCCATGGCGGACTGCCTGTCGGTGGGGTCGCACCCGATTCCATGTCGGCCTTGGACTGTCTCCACGATGCCACGCTGTTCCGCAACTGTACGTGGTACATGTACGACCGCGCCGTGTACAATATCGACGCACCGTTCCTGCGCGCGCTGCAGTGGAGCCTCGTGCTTCAGTCCACGGTCGGGTACGGCGAGGTCATGTCGTTTTCCACGTGGGAGACACTGATCGGCTGTCTCTGGATTTTTCTGGGGGCCAATATTTGCTACTGCACGGGCTGTGTGCTTTCCAGTATCCTCGGGCAGCTCAATATCCTGCGTACGATCCAGCAAGACCGCATGGAAGAGATCAACCTCGCGCTCATGAGCGCGCCCAATATCTCCGAGGCCACCAAGACCATGATCCGATCGTACTACCATACCAAGTGGCAGCTCAACGGCAGCGCTGGACAAGACACGGAAGTGCTGCGCCATTTGCCACGCTCGATCCGCCAGCAAATGCGGGTCGCTCTCCACGCCGAGGATCTTCGCCAGTGCTACTTGTTTGCTATCAATGATGATGGCTGCACGAGCAGTACATCAGCACCGTCTTTGTTCATTCGAGAGCTTGCACGGATCGCTCGGTGTGAGATTTTCTTGGCCAACGTGATGGTCGTTCGCGAGGGCCACTTGGCCACCGAGTTTTTTGTCTTGCAAAGCGGCGAGGCCGAGCTGTTGCTGCCGCCGTTGGCTCTCTCAGGCAACCACACTGGTGCTGCTGGTAGTGGTGGTGGTGGCAACAACGAGCGCATGTCCATCTCTCAGTCGGTCCGCAACCTCGGGCAGCTGCTCACGAGCCGAAAGGCCACCCAAGTGGCGGTCGATTTTCTGGAAGGATCCTTTGCTGCTGGACGGCGCAGTATCTCCAGTGCTTCTTTTGGGCAGCCCGCTTCACATCTCCTCAGCGCCAGCGGCGACCCGAGAGCGTCCGCGAGAGAGTCGTCTGTCGCGTCCGCGTCCGTCCGCATGACAGCCATGTACTCGACCGCGATGAAGCTCTCGCAGCTGGACATCCGGCTTCTCAAACCGCGAAGGGGCTCGAACCAGGACATGGCTGTCAATATGGCCTTGGCCTGTAGCACGGAAATGATCCCGATCTCGATCTTAAAGCAGCACGACTGCTTTGGCGAAGAAAGCCTCGCGCCGCTTGCCAATGCGAGGACCTACAAAGTCAGCGTGCGTGTGGTCGCGAGCGCTCAAGTCGCTGTGATCCGCCGTTGTGATTTGTTTCAAATGGCCAAGCGGTTCCCAAAAGAGTTTGACAAATTATTCAATTTGCTGGACAAGAAAGCCGCCCAAGATGAAGTGTTATTGCAGGCGCTGCAGCGTAATTTTTTGTGCAAAGACAAGATCGCCAAGCGGCTCGGCATCCCGCAATCGCTGTACGTGGACCGCACCAAGATGGCCACCACGATGGGCCGCCAAAGCCACTGGTGGTCGCGCTTTGTGCGTGTGCTGGACCCGGACGAGCCGCTTGCGCGGTGGTGGTACCGGCTGGTCGGCGCGATCGTGGTGTACAATTTCTACCTGGTCATCTTCCGCATTGCCTTTTTGCCCATGCCATCTGAGCCAGTCATGCTCGTGCTCACCGCGGTGGACTACGTCTTTGACGTGGTCTTGTACTTGGACATTGTACTCAAGTACGGCTGGCTCGGGTACGTGGAGCATGGCAAGACTATCATGGACCCACAGGCCATCCGTGCGCGGTACGCGAGCACGTGGCTTAAGCAAGATTGCTGGAGCATGCTGCCGCTTTTCTACCACGGCGACCTCATCCTCATGACCGTGTGTCGCGTGCCCCGCATCTTGCGAAGCCCCCAGCTTGTGCTCATCCTGGACGATATCCAAATCCAAATCCAAGAGCGATTCTTACGCGGCAACAACACCAAGCTACTGGGCGTCTTTGACTTGTTCCGCTTTGTGTTTCTCTTTGTCTCCACCGCCCACTACGTCGGCAGTCTGTACTACTTGCTAGGCCGCATGCAACTGCGCTTTGGGATCGCCGACAAAAGCTGGATCACGGTCGACGTCATCTTGCAGCAGTACCCTCACAGCGTCGCCGTGCGGTACATGCGTTCGCTCTACTGGTGTCTCTCCACTGTACGTACTAGGCCTCACATTCTGTACCGTATCGTGGCTCTGGGAGTTTAATTTTATGGGATTTTTATGTGGCTAGTTTACGGTTGACTGCTTTGGCGATATCACGGCGCGGAACTTTCTGGAGACGGTCTTTTCCATGCTCACGTGTATCCTTGGCTGGATCTTCATCGGCCAAGTCATCAGCCGCATCAACGTGCTCATGATGTCGCTTGACAAAGAAGCCACGCAGCATAACGCGCGCGTGTTTGACTTTGACCAGTACGCGAGGCAGCGCAAGCTGCCCGATGAGCTTCGCCACCACGCGCTCCACAGCTTGAGTTTCCAGTCCGAGTGTCTGCTGGGCTTGCGGATGCTCGAGATTTTCCGCGACTTGCCCAAAGGGCTCCGCGTCCACCTGTTCCATGAAATGCATGCGCCGTTGCTGCAGAAACTGCCCGAATTCCAGCAGCTTCCCCAAGCCCAGCTAGAAGCCATCGCCAGTGCCTTGTACGTGGAGATCTACTTGCCAGGCGATCTCATCTACGAGTGCGGGCGCGTCGGCACGACCTTGTTTGTGCTCAAGCAAGGATCAGCGGAAGCGTTTTCGCCCCGTACAAAAATCGTGTTCGCCGCGATTGAAAGCGGGTCGCTTTTTGGCGAGTGCGCTTTTTTCATCAAAGGCGCCAAGCGGCTCGCGTCCACACGCGCGGTGAAAAGCTGCCAAGTGCTTCAACTGGACAAAACCAAATGGCACAACTTGTGGCCCACGGACATTCGAGAGGAGGTGGAAGCGTTGATTTTGCCGCTTGTTTGCAAGACGTACAAAGAAACCTCACGTACGTACTTGAGTATCACGAAGAATTTTTTCATTAAAAATGAAAATGCCAGGGCGCCGCGCAGTGTCACGCAGCGGATCCGCTACCAGCAACGGTCGGTAGAGGCAGCAGCAGCAGCAGCCGCCGCAGCAGCAGCAGCGTCTCCACCTTCTACTACTACTACTACGGCGACGGCTGGAGCTGGAGCGGAAGCGGCGGCTGCTGACAAAGTCAACAGAGCGAGCAGCTTCAAGCGTCGCAAGTCCGTGTCAGAAAGGATCATGGACAGTTTCCGCATGTCCAGTGTATCCAGCATGTCCCCAGTTGCGGTCACGCCCGACGTAGTGGTGGTAGCGCCAGACGCGATGGTCCCACTGGAGAGAGACCCCCCAGACTCCAAGGTTGTCTTGTCTGAGACGCCGTCGCCATCATCGAATCAGTCGTTCAGTGAAAAATTCGCCTCTTTCCAGCGCCAGTGGTCCCACAACTCGATTCTCAGCAAGGCAGCGTCGGAACCACCCACGGTCCGGGTTTCCATCTCGTCGTCCTCGGCCGGTGGTGGTGGCGGTGGCAGCGACAACCCCCCAAAGAGTCGAAAATCATCGCTGAGTGCGTTCGGCGAAGCCATCGGACTCGGCGACCAGCTGGCAAAATTGCGACGCCCCAGCACCGCCAACAAACTGCCGCCTCTGGTGACCGTGCCTTCCGAGCGGTTCCAGCTTGTGCGACGCGAGTCCAAACGCGGAAGTAATGGTAGTGCCAGTGGGTACGCCTTACCAAAGCTTTCCACTGCGACCGAACTTCGATGGCGCCACCACGAGAAACGGCTCGCGGCGATCCGCATGTTTCAAGTCGCGCTTGTCCAGGTGGAAGAAGACTTGGCAGACCTTCCCACCAAGAACGGAGCGTCTTGCGGTCTGCGCCGCCGTCGCGCGTCCATCGCCGGTTCGCCCAGTTTTGCCAGTGACCTGGACCAAGAAAAAGCGCGTCTCCAGATCGTGACACTGCAGCGTCGCGCTTCGATCCAAGTCAACGCATCCGATCTGCGGAAAGAACTGCTGGCCTTTGATGGCTTTGAAAATGAAGAGATCACTAGGCCCGTGGTGGCAGGAGAACGCACCGCAAGTGAAGGAACAGTGTGGGACGACGACGCAGAGGACACAACGCCGCCGCGCCGTGCCCATCGCCGGTCGTCGGTGGAAAGCAGCGAAGGCTCGTTCACGATGACGTCGTTTGTCAAGGAGCTCGTGGGCGTGTCCAAGAAGCCAAAGGCCGGCCACCGCCACAGCCACCATGCCACCAACAAAGTGACCCCGGCGCCGCAGTCCAAGGCCGCACAGGCCTCCTATGAGATCTGGGTGCCGCCACCGCCAGGACCCGATATCTTCCGCGAAGACTCGCGGTTTCGGCAAACGTGGGACTCGGTCATGCTCTTTGTGACGATTTACTACGGCGCGGTCATCCCGTTCCGCGCGTGCTTTCTCCACGACCACATGGACGACCCGCAGTACCAAGTCCCCGTGATCGCAAGCTTTGCGATCGAGTACGCGCTCACCGATGTGCCCTGTTTGCTGGACTTTGTGCTTCGACGCCGCCATTTTGAATTCAGCCAGGAAGGAGAAGTGATCTCGGACAAGTCGCGGATCGCGGAAGCGTATTGGGAAAGCGGCACGTACGTCGCTGACCTTGTGGCGCTGCTACCACTGGAGCTTGTCGCGATCGGCTTGCTGTACGTGCCAGCGACGCACTTGTTTTCTGCGGGCTATTTCACGCCAGAGGGCGCGCTGCCCGTGTGGCGTACACTGGCGTTTGCACGGGTCAACCGCGCGCTGCGCGTGTTTGTCCACTTGTACCCGCTCAGCGACCGCGTGCAGCGGTTTGTGCTGTACGATCTGCGGGTCGCGTGGCTTCGCCCCGGAGTCTGCTACTTGATACGGCTCGCACTGGACTTTGCGCTGGGTACCCACTGGATCGCGTGTCTGTTTTTCGGCGGCTCGTACTTGCTCAACGAAGAAGGCCGCTTGTCGTGGCTCACGACGCCTGGCATGCTGGTGTTTGACGAAAGCTGCCAGACACTTCAGGATGTGTCCAGCGTGCCCGTGGCGACCAAGTACTTGCGCGCGTTCCACTTCAGTATCGGCGCCGTGACGACCGTTTGCTATGGCGACATTTTGCCTATGAATGCCATGGAAACTGCCGTGACAATCGTGGTGATTTTCTTGTCGGTCGGCTTGTTCAGTATGCTTTCCGGTGGGTTTTTCAAGTTTTTTGAAATGGAATTGGGCAAACGGGCTGACTATGAAGAGAAAGTGAGCCAAGTGGGCCATTTGATGGTTTTCCACCAGTTCCCATCGAAAATGTGGAAGCAAATGCAAGTGTATTTTGCGCTGTCGTGGCAAGAAAGCAAAGGCATGCACGAACACGAGATGCTACGGGGCGTGACCCGGGCCATGCGGTGCGAGATCGCGACCCACGTCCATGCGAATTTGCTCAAGCATGTCAAGCTGCTGAGCACGTGCGAGCCCAAATTTGCGCGCGCGCTGGTCGCAGTGCTGCAGCATGAGCTGTACGTGCGCAACGACGTGATCATCCAGCGAGGTGACCGCGAGCGCACGCTGTACTTGATCGAAAGCGGGCTCGTGTCTATTCGACGCCCCAAGAGCAAACGCAAAGGGTCCAAGTCGTCTGCTCCGTCTGCTGCGTCACCTCAGGCCCAGACTCAAGCTCAGGCTCAAACTCAGGCTGAGGCGGCGGCAACAGACAAGACCGAAGAGAACGGCATCAAGGACAAGAAACACTCGGTGTGCACACTGCTGGGCGCTCGGCTTGTCGTGCGAGACGGCAAGCCAAAAGCCATCGGGTCAGTGGCACCGGCGTCATCTCCACCGCTGTCAATGCAACAGCCAATACCATTGCTTACGCCGCTCCCGCTGCCTCTTGTGGCCCACAACAACAGCGCGAATAATCCTTTTCTATCGCCATTGGTTGCAGATCCGGATCGGCTGCAGACGCTTCACGCAGGACACAGGCCACGCCACGACTCGGGAGCCATGCCTGGGATCATCACGCTCAAAGTGGTGCCCAAGGTGGAAACCGATGCTGCACTGGCGATCGCATCCACGTCCACGTCCACCGCGACCAGCGGAGCAGCCACAGCCGCAGCCGCAGCCACAGCTGCTGCTAGAGAGGCCCAAGCAGAGACCGCGGCCGCCGCTGCTGCTGCTGCCACTGCTGCGTCCTTGCTGCAAACTGGCAAGGACGACAAAGACAGCGACGTCAAGTTTGTAAAAGGACCGTATGACTACTTTGGCGAGCGGTCGCTTCTCTTTGGCACGCCGCGCATGGCGACTTGTGTGGCGCTTTGTGTGTGCAGCATGTACGTGCTGACGCTGGACAAATACAACCAATTGCTGGCCGAATTCCCACACTACCGCCGCAAAAACATTCAAGATTGGGTGCTCGACAGCGCCAAATCTAGCCAACCCTCAGCCAAGAAAGACACGGCCACAAGCGCAGCGGCAGCGACAGCAGCAACAACGGCCGCGACATTTGGAAGAACGGCACGGAAATGAGTCGTAAAGAATAAAAAAGAAAAAAAATGCCGCTTCGATTATAATTAATTCGTGTTTACGGTAAATATTGGTCCCAAATACGGTATCCTCCAGCTGGTCAGTGTCACTCTTCTGAATCAACTCATGTTTGGATAATGCGAACTTAGTGATCTGCGCGTCCTTCTGCTGAATCATCTGGGCCATTTTTAGTCCGACATCATTGAATACCAGGTTGTGGCTTCCTTCTTGTTTGAGCTTTTCGACGCCATAAACAGAAGAGGGCGTTTCAACAGCACAAGCTGCGCTCAGGAGGTCCTGAGTCGCCCCACTAGCATCCACGATTCTCCATAGCAATAGCGACAGTGGACGCGCGAGCGACCACATTGTGCAGGCCACGACGGTACCAACACAGCAAAACCAAGGGCGACGCCGTCTGATCCGCCGATCAGTCTCAACGCCTCCACCACGGCCACTGCTCACACCCGCGTCTAAATTCAACAACGATACCGCTGCTCAGAGACCGATCCACAGCGACGGAGCAACCGCGGCGGAAAACGCTGGGGATCGACAGAACCAACGACGGGCTATCGACCAGAGTATAGACGCCATGGGCTGTATCTTCACCAAAGTGTGCTCCACAGAGGCAGACGGTGCGTTCATTGTGTTTAGACCTTGATATGTACATTCTCTCTCCTGCGGACGCTGTGGACAACGACTAAATTGCGGACGATGTGCGATGTGCGTGTGTGTGTGGTGTGGACCAATTAGATGATGGCCTTCTTGCGAACGAGCACAAGCAACAGCAAGTGGCCGCTGTCAGCATCGCTATGCCCAGACGGCTCACACGGACAGCGACCACACTCATGAACTTAGACCCGCTCAAGTCGAATAAGCGGCATCCACAGCGTGGACGCGGTGGTGGTGGTGGTGCCGACGCGAATGATTGCGTATACTATGGCGGTGGCATCCCAGGGGTGGCGTTGGACGACGAAGCGTTGACGTCGGCAGAGTATACAGGTGCTGTGGACGGCGGATACACGTCCACAAGTGGTCGGTTACGATGGGGCGCCCACACACGCGCGGGCAACGACCCACTAAAGCGAAGGAAAGAGAACCAAGACAGCTTTTGTGTCGCCGATTCGCTGGCAGACGAGACGAATGTCACATTATTTTCCGTTTTCGACGGCCACGGTCCACACGGCGCCCATGTGAGTCATTTTGTCCGCGAAATCTACCACGCCAAGCTGGCGCTGGCGTATAAAGAACTCATTTTACAGAACAAAAAGGCGGACGCGTCCACACGGCGAGCGTCCGTGGGGAACGATATCATGGGCGAATTGTTCCAGCGGGTCGCACGGCAAGTCGCGGACGCACTCGCCACAGCTGCGGCGACGTCCACAATAGACACAAGTGTGTCTGGCACGACCGCTGTGGCCATGCTGGTGTGTGACCGTGACGTGTTTGTGGCCAATATCGGTGATAGCCGCGCGGTCGTGGCGGTGTTTTCGGAAAAAGAACGTAAATACGTTATTCGCCATGAAACCAAAGACCATAAACCCGATATCCCCGAGGAACGCCAACGCATCGAAGCGCGCAACGGCCGTGTCTTTGAATGGGGCACGTTCCGTGTGTGGCTGCAAGACGTGGATATGCCTGGACTGGCGATGTCGCGATCGCTGGGCGACTCGATCGCGTCCAGTGTCGGCGTGACTTCGGATCCGGACGTGACCTATGTGGACAAGGTCGTCCACAGCGACCCCACCCACCCAAGCTTTGCGGTGCTAGCGAGTGACGGCGTATGGGAGTTTATGACCAGTGACGAATGTGTGGCCTTTGTGGCCGAGTGCATCACCACGTCCGGCATGAGCCCACAAGAAGCCTGCAATGCGCTGGTCGCGGAAGCCAACGCGCGGTGGGATAAAGAAGAAGATATCGTGGACGATATCACGGCCATTGTCGTGTGCTTTTGAGCAGGAGCCATCACGCGCCAGCAACGGGGGAAGGCTCACTTGTGTGGATACTGCTGTGGCCATCGTGGGCTGGTAGGAACCGGTACACTACCAATACTTTGACCACCACGGAACGTGAGATGGCTCAAATCTGGTCTCCTCAAATCCAGCAGGTTGAGAAAGCATCAACCACTCGGTCATACTGCCGTTGTGTCCAGCAGAACACCTTCCATTTGACTCAGAACAGCAAATGTAATATAATATCTCTTGTGGGAGGGTCAAACCAACATGAACAAAAACAAAAACAAACAAACAAAAAAGCATATCCTATTTAATCAAACCAGTTCGTAACGTTGTCACTTGTTGCCCTCGTTCGGATCTCGACGCGACCGTGTTGAGGACCGTGGGATCCCATACATTTGCTGGAGCTTTTCGTCAATTCGGTCCATGTAGTCGTGGACGGCAGTGTTGACCTTGTCGATCTCAATGCCGCGGCGCTGCGTCGACGTCGTCGTGGTCGTGGCCGTGGTGGTCGTCTCACTTGAATGGGCATCCCCACGCCATGATACGGATGGCTTCTTGTCCATCGCAACAGCGAGATCTTGGTCATCGTCGTCACGGTTGATACTGGCATCATCCTCAAACACACCCGAGATATCGAGCCGCTGCCACTCGTGGCGGAACGAATCGTCCGTTTTCTTGGGCGCCATTCGAGTACCAGGAAAAGCCAATGGTTGGTCGTGGTCGTCTGTTGATGAATACGAAAGATCGTCGTCCTCCTCTACTGGACTTGCTGTTCTTCCCATGGATGGTTCTGCCCGCCGTCTTTCTTCTCGTGGTGCCACATCCACTTCCATTTTTGAAGATACCAACGCGTCCGCAGTCTGTACAGTTCTTCGTCCACTTGATTTTATCTCGTTCACCTTGGTTTTCCGGGCCACGACTTTGTTTTGCGGATCGGTTTCGCTTTCCTCTTCTTCTTCACCACTACTGCTTCCGGCTTCGAAGCTTTCGTCCACTGCGCGGACATTGGCCTTGTACACTTCCTTCTCCAGCGTGTCTTTCTGCTTGCGCAAGTGGTCCATCATGGCCTTCAAACTTGCCTTCTCGATGAGCTCTTGTTCCAGTTGCCACGTGACTTGCTGATGCAATTCATGGGCTCGTTTGGCGGCTTGCTTCAAATTGCGGAGCTCCTCGGCTTGCTTGTCCATGCCAACGCGCGACTTGTGGCGCTTTTCCTCTTCTTCCGCGGACGCATGCTGCGCCACCAGCACATCACGACGCAATTCCGTCTTTTCCACTTCCAAGGCGGCGATCCGATTCTCAAATTTGACAATCTCGTTTTCCAAATTTTCAAGTTGACTTTGCTGCTTGGTGAGTTGGTGCTGGCTGTCAGCGAGCACGCGAGTCTTTTCTTCGAGTAATTCTTCCTTGTGGTTCTTTTCTTCGACGTGCTGGTCCGTTAATGTGTGGATTTCTTGTTGCAGCATTTCTGCCTTTTCAGCCAAAACGTCCATTTCTTTGAGCTGCCCAGCTTGCTGTTCCAGTTGGAATTGAAACTCGTAGTTTTCCTTTTGCAGCGCGTTGCGCTGGTAATGCAAGTCTTCGACGCGTTTACCCATCGCGAGGATCCGCTTGCGGATCAAATCCACTGTCGACAGCCTCGCGTCCACGTTGCCACCATCGTCACATCCCCCAGATGTTCCAGAGCCTCCTCCTCCTCCTCCTCCTGTCTCGTTTCTTCGCGCGGGCTTGCGTCGCTCGAGAAGCGCTCGACAATGGAAACCACCGTCTGCCGTTTCGATAAGGATTTCCTTGGATGCTGGGTCCATGGTCGTCAAGATCTGAACGAGTAGGCTACCAAACGAAGACGTTTTCTCGACTGACGACGCATCCAGCACGTCCCGGATTTTGCTGGCCACGTCCATGGTCTTGAGTCGGTCCAACGCCTTGCGGAGATCAAGCCGTGCAAGCGCCAGCTTACCAGGTAACACCTTGATGACCGTTTGTGGTGGCATGCACGATGTAGACGACGACGATGACAACGATGACGCAGTGGCTTTTTTCTTTTTCTTGGACGCTTTGAGTGACGTACACACACCATAGGGCGACTCGCCCGTGCCCGTTGCACTCCCAGCAAAGCCCCCATGCTGAAATCGATTGAGAGCAAACACGGCAATGACCACGCGTCGAAACTTGCGCCGTCTGAGCTTCCTTTGCTGCTCTGCATAGCTATCACTGGTGTTTGTGGCACCCACAGATGATGGCACAAGTTCTCGAAGCACCTGGCCGATACATTCCACTTGCTCGAGCGCTAATGCGTTCTCGTTGTTTTCTTTCATGAGCACGCGTTTCTGCATCAGCAGATCGTTCACTTGCAGTACAAGGGATGGAACGACCAGAGTGAACACGTGGACAAGAGACGTGAAGACGGGAACGTCTTGCTCCAAGTCTTGCACTCTTTTCTGCAGCGCATCGCAATGGCCATGCAGCGTTGCGACTGTGACGCGCTCGTCCTCGAGTGCCTTGTCGAGCGCCTGCTTTTCGTTATCCAACGCTTCCATGGACTCGGTGAAAAGCTGCTGTTTCTCAGTGAGACTTCGTCCGTGGAGTGCCTCCACGTCGCTCAGCATCGCCTCGTGGTCTTGTCTCTGGGTCTCCAACTCTTTCTGGAGCCTCGTGATCCGCTGTTGATGGTCACGGCTTTCTTTTGTCTTCGTCTTGTGCTCGTCATGCAGCGTTCCGACTCGTGCTGTCAGCTCGTCCACCTCTCGCTCCATCATGCTGAGCAAGCGCCCAACAGGCGGCCGACCCGTGGTGATATGACAAACACTCTTTGTATTGCCGTCGTTGGTGGCGCCGTCTTCTTCGTCATTGTCCTCGGAAGTGAGTTGCCGCGCTCGCTTGGTCTTCTTCATCATGCTTTGAAGACTGTGTTCACCCTTGGCCAGCTCGCCTTCCAGCGACTCGTTCTTCTCACACGTCTGCTGACTCCATTTGAGGATCTCCAGCTTCTCTTGGCTCACAATCTCACGCGCTTGCTCCGCGAGCACGCATTGGTCGCGCACTTCTTTCATTGTGATGGCGTCTTCGGACCTCAAGTGGTCCAGTTCCACGACCCGCTCTTGCGCCGCAGTGAGCTTCACGGCGTGTTGACGCACTTGGTGGCGAGCGCGATGGAAATCGTTCACGAAGTTCATCATTTCATTGCGTAGCCCGCCCACTGCGCCTTGCAGGAACTGCAATTCCGGCAGTTGCACCCATAAATCTTCTCTACGTTGGCGTGTCAACGCCGGAGCCGCTACAGAGGCAATTTCATCGAAGGAGGCTTCGACCGATGAACTGTGGCTTGCGCTATTCAATGCACCACTAGATGGCGGTGCACGCTGCGCGTCTTCGATGTAATTACGCAGCGCTTCGACCTCTTTGCGCAACGCATTGGATTCCGTGGCAACTTCTTTCCTCACTTCCACCACGGATGCTCTGGCAGTTTCCAGTTGTTGCTCGAATGTTGCGCATTCGTCCCGTAAATTACCGATTGTTTTCGAATCACTTTTTTGGCGTTCCAGAAATTCTGCAATTTTCTCACCCTGGAACTTTTTATCTTGCTTCTTTTCCAGTTTCCAGTCCTGAAGCCGCTGCTGAAGTTGTGAGGTGAACTGTTCAAGTTCGCGGACTCGTTCCTGGAGAGTGTGATGATCGACTTCCAGTGTACCCATCTGGACTTGCAATGCGTCCCGCTGCTTTTCGATCTTCTTGCGCTTCTCACGCTCAGCGGTATGGGCCTTTTGCAGCGCCTCCATGCCCGCTTCCATTCTCTCAACGCACTGGGTCGCTGAGCCTTCAATTGCTTCAATCTGTGTGGTCTTTTCGCTGAGCCGTGCGGCCATGTCGGTGCTATCGCGCTTGGTGTCTAGCAGTTGCCGCTTGAGTTCACTGCATTCATTCTCGAGCGCCGCGACGAATCCTTTGAGCTCCTCGCACTGCTCGGCAAGCTTGCTCTCGTGTTGTCGCACTTGCCTCAGTGACCGCTTGAGGTGCTTGGATTCCTGGATAACGGACTCAATCTCGCCTTGGGTCTTGAGACGAAGCTGTTGATCCTGGTCCATGGCTTCTTGGAGATCGCTCTGCAATTGCTGTTTTTCGTCCTGGACAACGGTGAGCTGCTTTTGGATTTGTTTCATTTTGCGCATGCTCTGCGCTGCGGTGGCAAGTTCCACTTGGTCGTGCTGCACTCGCACGCTCAGTTCACTGATCTCATCTTTCAATCGCTTGATCTCCCGCGTGTGGAGCGCCGACTGCTCCTCAAGCACTTCATTTTGCTCTCTCAGCGAACGATTCTCGTGGCGGAAACGATTGTTTTCGAGCTGAAGACGACGCAGTAACTCCAGTTGTTTACGGAGCGCCTCGTTTGACGAGTCCTGGCGATACGGGTCGTCCGTTTTGCCGATCCTGCCACGCGAGGCCGAGGCACGACCTGATACTGATACACGTGAGTAGTGAGCTCCACCACTGTGTAAAGTAGTTCCAGCGCGAGCGTGGTACTCAGCGATGCTCCTGGCTTTCCGCTGCAACCGTTCGATCTCATCGACGTCATCGTCTTCTTGCTCGCTTGCATCGGATAGCCGCTTCTTTGCTTTCTCCGCGTGGTGCCCATGTGTGGCACCCCCACTGGCACCTGTAAGCTGCCGCTGTAGCTGCTGCAGTTGGAGCTGGAATTTGTCGGACCGCAATCGCATCGAAGCCTCGTCTGTCGCTTCGTTTCCATTTTTCTTTTCGCTGTGGCCATCGTCGTCGCTTTTCGAGGACGAAGAAAATGCCGATGGTGAGATCGCGAGTGCAGAGTCGTTGCGCAGATCCTCAAAGAGTTGTCGCTGGCGTGCGTAATGCTCTTGCTGCTGCTTTAGATTGAGCTTGAGCTTGGATTCGACGCGCTGAGTGTCATTCCCGAA
>JAADWJ010000531.1:0-16562 GCA_023336165.1 Pythium monospermum
GAGCCACTGGCACACCACGCGCGACTTGAAAGAGGGTCGGCTTCTGCGGCATCTCAAACGTCGTCAACGGACCACCATTGATCGCCATGTAGCCAAGCACCACAGGGTTCGTGGGCGTGCTGGTCATGGTGAACTCGGCAACCACGCACGTATCCGGATGCCGCGGTAATTTGGCGGCGACAAATGGCGCAAATCCAAGCTCTGGAAGTGTCTTGGTGACGGCGCACGGCTGCGTGGACGGTTCCATATTGGTCTTCTTGTACTGGACGACGGCAAGCCCATTTGGGTTGAAGCCTGGTGGGAATTTGTCCAGCGGCAGCGACGTCCACGGATCTCCAAACAAAGAAGTCGCGCGCATCCAAAACACACAGTCCTTTGCCTCGTCGTGGCTCTTGGCTTCCACGATGAGATCGTACCGCTGGCCGACGTTGATGCGGATGGAATTGATCAGTTTCGACGGCTGGACGTTGATCCCATCGGCTGCGATGACACGAAATTCGTGGTCGTCGATCGAAAAATCAAAAGCGGCAAACGCCCCGTGGTTGCTCAGCCGCAAGCGGTACACTTGGCCACTTTTGAACTGGAACTTCGTGAGAGGCTGGTCTGTGGTGCACGGCAGCGTACTGATTTTGGAGCAATCGAAGCGCCCTCGGTTGTTGATGAGCACAGTGTCCCACACGGGTTCATTGCCGTCCGGGTTGAGCACTGGGTCCATCATTTGCTTGAGCAGCACCGCACTTTGTTCATGGTACCAGTCCGTGAGCTCCACGATAAACTCCCGATCGACGCGTTCTTCCCCAGGGAACTGGAGCTCGGGGCGGTTCAAGACCACCAGCGGCCCACGCAGCCCGTCGACGTACTGCGTACCCTCGTGGCTGTGCCACCAATACGTGCCGGCGTCGCTGGGCGTGAACTTGTAGAGCATACTGCGACCTGGTTGGATGCTGCACTGGGTGACACCGGACGCACCGTCCGAGGCTTGTGTGCCGAACTGGCGCATGCCGTGCCAGTGGATGCACGTGGGCTCGTCGATGCCATTGATCACCAACACTTCGACGGTATCGCCCAGCGTCACGACGATGGGGCTCTCGTGGCCAGGGTGGCCGTTGATGCCGTACACGAGGCGGCTGACGCCATCCAACGACGCGAGCGATTGGGTCACGTGCCACTTGTATCGCTGGGTCTTGGCTGCAGCTGGCGCGAAGAGGAGGAAGCAAACGGCCAGTGGGATGCGGAGAGCGGAGAGAACCTTCATGGTTTTGGCTGGCAAATTGGAGAATGAGAGGATTCAGAAGACGTCTACGCAAGCAAAATACCTCAACGACTTGCAGAGGCTTCTACAAGACCTCAACGACATGTTTCTTGTTCGTTGGGGCGGCAAGCGACGTGGAGTGCTATCAAGTGAGAGGTTTGCAAGCGATGCTGAGAGATAAAACCAAATAGAATGCGGAAAATGGAACATCGAGACCAAGAAAGCGGATTGCTTTTGATCACACTTGTCGCTTGATGGTGCGTGATGATGGGTACTTTGGTGGAAGAGAAGTGAGAATGGCGTCCATGTCGACTGGGACACGCGGGAAAACGGTGGGTGGTGGGCACAAGTCCAGCTGGGACGCATCAAGGTGGAATGGCAGAGGCGGTGGGACTTGTAGAGGAGACGTGGAACCTACCGGACTCTGGACGGAACACAACTTCATAGACTCATTTAAACTCACGCTTGTACACTGAATGCGCGCCAGTGCTGCCGTGGCGTACTCAAATGGAGCAGCAACTGATTGCGCAGGACTCGCCGGCCATACGCGGCTATGAGATGGCGCGACTTGGTGGTGTTTCTTGCATGTCAAGAGACTCGTCACTTCATCAAACATCACGCCGCCAAGAGGCTGAAGATGCGAACTGCAACATTCGATAAATTGAGTTGTCGACACAAATTGACTCGGTTCGCTTGTCACGGAACTGGCCTCTTGGGTCTCGTTGGACACGCATGGCTTGAACAACTGGATAACATAATCGCCAGACTGTAGTGTGTCGATTTGTGCGATTTGTACGTCCGAGTCTTCCTCACCTGAGAGACCGCTCATGGTGGTTACAAACGACCCTATGGGGATATCACTGGCTTGTGTTTGGGCTCGTACGTTGGTTGCAAGAGGAGTAAGCGATGCCTGGCCGAGTAGGTCGCCATTGCATGTTCCAGCAGAGGCACGTTGTGTCGAGAGCATCTTCCGGCACCTTGCTCCAGATGATGACACCAGCGAGGAGGCATCTTTCACTCGGACGTGAGTACTGATTTGTTTGTCATTGTCACGTCGACCACGTCGGCCACTGGAAGTTGAGCTTCTTTGAGAACGGCCACCTCCGGTGTCAGTCATTTGAAGCACTCGTGCAAACGAACCCGTCATTGCATCTGGATCGGGAGGGCCCGATGCCAACGGAAGGACGTCGAGTAAAGAATACGAAGAGCGAGAACCACCCCGTGCATGTTGGCTTGGGAGATTTTGACGCGGCAAGCACGCACGTGGCGATGGCGATTTGGTAGTCGACTTACTTGCGCTGGCGGTGTTTCTGTTTGTGTTGTTTGCTCCCGACCGAAGAACGGTGCGTTTAGCAGCTTTTTGGTCGAAAGCTGGCGTCGTGTCTGGCTCTGGCACCAAATGTGGCGCCATCCAGTACGCTTCTTCCGGCGGGATGCTCATGTGGGCGCTTGGATTCGGTTTCTTCGATGGCGAACGTGGCGGTTTGCCTGGCGAGCGCGTCATCGGCCGGTCACTCTGCAATACAATCCCAGATATAAGTTTGGGCGCCACTGCGGGCTTGAAATTTAGTGAAGCAGGAGATCAGCGTGCCGCTTTTTTCGCTTGAATGAGCAACAATGCAATTGCACCGGGCACAGCGCTGGCAAGGTCTTCTTGGTTCTTCCGTGAGATCTCGCAACGCATTGGTGTGAGCACTTTCCCTGTGGGACACAACAAACCGTTTAGTGCCATTGCGCAATCCACACCCAACCGAGCCTCATGCATTCCAGTTAAGGATATTTAATACCACGTACGATTGAGAATATCCCAGTTGATCAGTTTCTGTTGGAGTCGCCCTGTCGGCGGGTAATTATGAATCGCCACGGCGCCAGCGGGCAGCAACTGGCACAGCAACTCGGCCATCAACACAGCGTCGCTGAAGTCGCGGGGCGCGTGCTTGACGGTGCGCGAGAACGCGAAAGTCGAGAGCCATTCATGCAGACCAAGCGCGACGGCTCCGTTTTCCATGGTGTAGATGGCTTGTTGTAGTGTGACGGATTGACCACTGCCTTCCTCTCGTCTCCTTGTCACTTGCTTCACTTTTTTTTTAGAATGGCTGCCGGAATGATGGTCACTCTGAATTTGCAAGTTTCCCCTCCAATTGAGCAACCATGATTATCAGGGCGGAAAAGTTGAGCAAAAGGGCAACTTGGATCAAAATGAAAATGGCGACTGCGCAACACAAGTAAGCAGCGATACGAGCGCTCACCAAGAGATGAAGCAAATATGCAAATGGAGTATTGTCGATGTGAACTGATGATATGTGGTGATGGCACTGTTCGTACTGTAGAGTGGCCACGATGGCAGGCGTCGACTCGGCGAGTGACATGGATACCACAACGTCCCAATCGAGTGAGATATCGGATATCACACCACCTCCGTCAGCGATGACTTCGTCACAAAATGGAACGTGTCTGCGTCGGAAGAAGAAGTCGATGCGAAGCCACTTCGAGCTTGTGGAGAGTGGAGAGAGTGCGCAGTCGCAGTTGTTCAGCCAAGAATGCGATTTGGATTTGGAGATCACGAAGCGGTTGGCCTTCGACGATATGGACTTGAATAGTGACGAAGATGAGAATAGCTGCGACAAAGTCAAGACACAGCAGCAACCGAAAGTGAGCGCGACGACAGCAACAAAGGCGAAGCCAAAAGCAAAACCAAAAACCACCCCCAAACCGTCTGGAAAGAAGCAATCGCAGCGTTCGGCCAAGTCGATTGAGCCGAAGCCCGGCAAGAGCGCTGCGAAAACGCCTTTTCGAAACACGTGTATCTTGGAGTCTCCACTAGATACGAAGCGAAGTCGAAGCAAACGTCGCGTGTACGGTGTTCACCATGGCGGTAGGTCATTTATGGACCGCATCGGGAGCCCTTTTTGTGTGGATCCTGATACATTTGATTTGGTTCCATTTAGAGTCATCGCTTCCACGGATGAGACGCAAAAGAAGTGTGAAACGTGCCATGCCATTCGCGATCTGTGCGCTACAGCGCATGTTTGCCGAGTAGCTGTGCGCCACACGCGGACAGAGCCTTGAACACGGACCAGGGTAGTCGTCCAAGCAACCAAGTATCTAAGCATTTGGCCAACAAGCGCAGCTATATTTACGAAATGATGCAGTCTTTCTTGTTTGTTTTTGACCGACTACGTCCATTCATCAACGGCGACGACCGCTGTGGTTCCCTTGCAGCCACATCGTTCTCTTCGTCGCGCTCTGCGATGATCATCGTGTCTCTAACGGAACGGCCGTTGGTGACAGCCGTGGTGGTCATCGAGAAGTTGGACACGAAGCTCGCTCGCTCCATTGTCGACTCCCTACTCTCTGTCTCTGTGGCTTGGCTGCTTGTTTCGTCCACGTCATCTGATGGTGATTCCCCGCGGAGGCCATGCATCAAGTCGATCATACTGGGGCCGACCGACGCCGACCGCAGCGTCACATGACCATGCACTTCTCGCTCTAGCACACGCAGCTGGCAGACGCATCCACACCCTCAAAGTCAGACAACGAAACTACCTCACAACTACAGCACAACCCACAGTACACTGTACTAATTGGTACAACCAACCTTTTCGACGTATGCGTGGCGGGGCGCGGTGGGTGGCCGCTTCTGCATCACGTGGTTGTACGCGTGGTCCAGTGTCCATCGCTCGGCCAGCATTAAATACGTGATGCACACCACTGCACTTTCGTTGTTGCCATGCGTGCAGAACACAAACACCGTTTGACCGCTTTCGCGTGCCGCGTGGATCATTTCGGTGGATTTGTTGACGTTTTCCTTGAAGGTTTCGTATGTGTAGTCGTCATCCAACTCGATGCGCCCGCGCTCGATCAACGGGTCGATCTCCAGTGGCTGGCCGCTGCGCTTGCGTGGGTTCTCAGCGTCCAGCAGGTACGTCACATGCAAGTGCTTTAGCAGTCGCTCGTCTTGCGCGTGTTTCACCGAGCCGACCACCAAGTGCTCGTTGAGCACGCCGGGCACATCCAGTCGACTGCGCCACACCAATCTGTTAGCGTGACCCACATGACCACTTGACAATTGCTGTAAAACATACCTGTCGTCTTGGTCTTGCGTGATGTCCTCTTGACGCAACGTCCGCGGCGCATGTTCCGCGGCCATTGTCGACATCCACACACTTTCCACAGAGTTTCCTGATCAATCACAAAACAGACTTGGCGCTTTTGCAAGTGGGACCTTGGGTTTTTCGATGCCGTCCCACGGGTTTCGGGAATTCCAGACCATGGGCGATGTTTCACATGGTTTCATTATCGTAAATGGGTTTTGATCAGGTTTGCATTTCAACACAGACCCGGGTCCGCCGACCTGTGTCGTTGCATTGTGTAGCCACCTCGGTGAAGTCTGGTTTACCATCACTCTTGGCCCCCAACACAATCTTGGAGCCATTTGATTGCAAAAAGATCGAAAAAGCGCGGCTCTTCACAAAGCCATCAAAGCCATCACCATGAACGCAGGCGCACCACGGCGCGTGCGCTTCCAGCAGCAACAACAGCAACGGAAAGCTCAAGATGATATGGACGAAAACGCTGAGATGGCTTCGCTGCGTCTCCACCCTGTGCTGCAGTGGGATCTTGAATTGGTGGCATGGGTCGTGCACATGAGAGAGGTGACCGCGTTGCTCTCTTCACAGCGCTCTGCAGAGTCTGTTGGCGGACCATACTTATCGGACATGGTGATATGTTTCTCTCACAGACGTCGCCGTTGCTGGAGTCACTGATCATCTCCACGACATCGCGCTCGCGCACACAGGATATCTCGCTCCTTCTCTGGTACCAATAGGGATCTAAGTACTCGATTAGAAGCCCTTTTTTGTTGTTGTTTCTGTCTCACCCGTGTTGTGCTGTCCATTAGGCTCATCTTTTTTGCCATGCTGCCGGACTTTGGGCTGCCGTACATGTGGATTTGCGTGGGCAACCTTCTCACGGTACTACTCCTGCAGTACGTCGCGCAAGTGCTTCGCCCCATCGACATTGACTTATCGCTGCCTCGTCTTCCGACCTGTACGGACCCAGACACGAATGGGTTTCCTTGTGTGGACTGCCACATGTCCATCGTCGTGCTGCTTCCTGTGATCGAGCATACCCAGTCCCACGTGGCGCGGCTCGCGTTCTCACTTATCGGACTGTACATCGCCGGGACGCGGCTCGCGCTTGGCTCGCGCTTCCTTTCGCAGATCTTCGGCAGCTGGCTCACAGGACTCACAGGCATCGCCATGGGCAACCACGGCCACTTGGCCGTCAAGACCTACAAACTCACCAGCGGCTACAAGTGAGAAACAGTGGGCTGGCCTGTTGATTCCATGGGTACTGACGGGACTGTGTCTGTTTGTCTGTGGGACCAGCACGGCCGCGATCATCTCGCTGGCGGCGTTTCTCATGGTCGTGGTCGGCCACTGGGTCGAAAACAATGAAAGCAGGCTGCTGGGCGTGCCCAAGACGGATTTTATGGATGTCTTGGGCAACATCCTTGGCTCGGACGGCGCGCCAACGTCCACATCCACGTCGACTCCAGAGCAAGAGCAGGAAGTGGCACGCATCCATCAGCTGCCCCAGCGATCGTCCACACGGTACAGAGATGACCAAGACGACGACGACGACAACAGTAGTACTAGTTCCAGCCACGAACTACTGGGCAAGAAAGACTCGTTCTACTACCTCATGAAGGGCATGCAAACGCGCGCTCAACACAAAACCCCACAAAACCCGCCACTCACACCCGCGCCGCGCATGTACTAACTGTAAATACTGATACACAGGAAATCCAAAATCTATCGCGCCTGTATGTTGTTTTTTTGCCAAGTCTATTCTATTGTCTCCCTATCTCTCTATAGGTTTTGCAGCGCCGCTTCAATCTCGGTCTTGAGCGTCTTGGAGACGCGGGGCAGCACGGCGCCGGTGCCGACCCACACATTGATGGCGATCGTCGGATGGCCACCGAGCCGCGCGACAGCCGGGCCGATGGCCACACCGTCCAGCGACGCTTGTGCCGTTGGCGACAGTTTCTGGACGGGCGCGTGGGTGTTGGAGCTGAGCAAAAGCGTCAAGTCGCTTTGCGTGAACGTGAGGATCCGCTTGGTGAAAAACCCATCAATGAACCCAAGCGCTTCCTCCGAGGGACGGTAAAACAGCTCGCCCTTCTCGGTCACTTTGGTAAATACTTTGAGCCCCGTGTTCACAATTTCCAGCGCATCGCCCGCAAGGCACGCACGAGAAATATCATGATCCACGAAGTTGACGTTGGCCGCGCCTTCGGAGCGGCACCACAGTTTCTGAGCCAACGACGAGTCGGTGATCCCATAAAAGGACGCGACCAGCGTCCAGGCATCGCTGGCGATCGGCCGGTACAGGGTCTCGCGTGTAGGCTCCTTAAGTTCCTTGGACGGAGGACTCACTGCTTCTGAGTCTGATTCTTGTGGCGCACTGGTGCGGGGCTTCTTTGGCTTGGGCATAGTCGTCTCGTGCTCGCTTTCAGGGACGTACTGGGTACATTTCTTCATCAGATGGCCGTGCTGGTTACACAATTTACAAATGTACTCGGCTGGCGGCGTGTACGCGAGCTGTTCGTCCATCGCGGGTAGCCCTATCTGCTCAGTTCCACCAGGCAAATCCTGCGTTTTACGAAGCACGGCGATGAAAAAGCCGCCCGAGTTTTGGTCGGTCGGGATCAAACGAAGCGTCTTGGTGAGGGGACTGGCGTTGCTTTCAATAGAAGGCGCAAACATGGACTTGACGATCCGTTGGCCTCTCAGTTCTTGGGGCAAGTCGTCGTAGCTGTTGTACCAGTCGTGGAACGAAGGCGACGACGCGTCCACACTGCCGTCCACGCTGCTTTTAAACACGTGGCCCTTGTGAGTCGACTTGGACTTGGACCGCCAGCCCACGGGCCACTGGGTGCGGCCCGCACGCGTGACCAGCGCTGGCAGTTTGTGGGAGACGTCCACCAGTTCCAACGCGCCGTCACAGCGCCGCAGCAGCTCGGCGACCACGGCTTCGTTCTCCACTGGGTTGAACGAACACGTCGAGTACACCATCACGCCACCGACTTTGAGAAGCGCCGCGCCTCGCATTGCCAGTGCGATTTGCGTGGCATGCAGTGTGAGTCCTTGTCCGATATGCCACTCTTTCCAGAGCTGCTGGCTCTTGCGCAGCGTGCCATCGCCACTGCAAGGCACGTCACAGAGCACGCGGTCAAAGACATTGGTTTTGTGCAATTTGCCGTCGCCTTCGTAGAGCCCTGGGAACGTGATGCCCGACCCACTGGTGACCACGGCGTTGCGCAAGGTGTTGCGCGACAGGCGGTGGACCAGCATGTACGCGCGCTTCTTGTCCAGATCATTTGCAACCACCATGCCACTTTGACTTCCAGAAGATGACAGAAAATCCAGTGCCTACGTGGTCTTGGAGCCTGGAGATGCGCACATATCAAAGACGCGGTGGTGCGGCTGCACGTCCAGGAACAGCACTGGAAGCATACTCACGGCTTCTTGGCGGTCCAGCAAGCCGGCTTCCGTGGCGTCCAGCAAGACCGAGTGGAAGCGCTTGACTTCGGCGTGCTTTGGCGCGGTCTTGGACAGCGCCGTGCGGCCACAGTCGACTTGCCACGCGACGTTTTCCAGTGGGTACCACGCGATGGGCTGCGGCGGGTTGACGGCCACAGTGCGTCCGTCGTGAACAAACGTGGTGGATGGGAACTGCAGTTCCGTGGCAAGAAGCGCCATGAGCCGCTGCGCGTCGTCTCCGCGGTGGAGATTCACGCGGAACGACACGGGAAGTGGCTCATGGAGAAGCGCCATGAGGCGGTCCAGCTCTTGTTCGGTCGCGACGGCATGCGTCTGCCTCAAGTACTCGCGGAAGCTTTGCTTGTACACTTCCAGTGCGGTCTTGGGCTTGGCCGGTGGCGTTGATGGCGCAGCGCTGTCCATGATTGGTGGTGCTGCTGTCGTGGTGGTGTCGGCCATGTTGTTTGGTGCAATTTTGGCTGGTGTTGTGGGACTGCAACCCACTCACCACCAAAGAGTACCATTAACTTGATAATGTAATATATTACGTTAATTACGTGCTAGCTTGTCTTGGACCAAATGCTAAAGCTGATGCTACATTCGAGACAAACAAGTGAAATTAGCATTCCAACCAATCCACGTCTGCAAGAGCAAAACTCACCTTGTCCCATTGGAGTGAGTGGTCGCAGAATAATCCAGCTGGGGGCAGAACTTTGTCCATGATGGGAGGTAGGCATCGCCACCAGCGATGATAGAGTGGACACGTGTGACGTAGCACGAGTCCACGAGCCCTTTGTCCAGTGCTTCACCGTACAGTCGTTCGCCACCGCCGACGAAAATGCGTTGCGCATTGGTGTACCGAGTGGCCGTATTGGCAAGTACGATGGCATCTTCAAGGGAAGTTACGACAGCCACGCCGGGCCATTGTGGCATGTGATTTGTATCGTTAGCTCGACTTGGAGAGACGACAATCGTATGGCGATTCGCGAGCGGCTCACCAAATTCTTCAAACGATCGCCGCCCCAAGATGATAACTTGCCCACGCGTTGCGGTGCAGAAGAATGACCAGTCACATGGCAAATCCCATGGCAGTTTGCCGTGCTTCCCAATGACGCGATTCAGTGAGCATGCTGCGATCAGTGATATGGGCCGCCGTGCTGGCATCATACCCGTACCGTTCAGATTAACAAGCGAGCGAATCCAAGGTTGACAAGTCCAATGGCAACAGATGGATTGTTGGAATTATGTGGACCACCTCGCCAGAAACCAACAACTTCAACCAGTGATGGAGGTTTGCAAGTTTCCTGTTGGCTTGACATCTTGTTTCAACTTGGCAACTTGTTCAAAGTTTGCATCTTGTTTGAAGTTGGAACAAGATGCCAAGCCAACAAAATCCTCAAAATTGGTTCTCTCTAGTTTTTGATTGGGGTCCACCGACTCTCACTTTTGAAAACGCGCGCCAACACCAAGAAGGAAACCCAAGAAGTCGTACCAACAGCAACAACCAACCATCAACATGGCGCTGCCAACGATTCTCTCGACGACTCTTCTCGTGGCGATGCAGCTCATACTCCTGCTACGGCAGCCGCACCAATGTGACGCCCACTCGTGGGTGGAGTGTCTCGACACCGACCGCTCCGTCGTGTTTGACAAGGCCAGAGAGTTTATCTACGGCGGCCACAACAGCGCAGGCAAGTGCCAAGGGTACCAACGCAACTACATTGGCCGCGGCGACCACGTCCACGACGAACAACTCATGGTCAAGATCCTCAAAGACGACTACACCAAGCCCAATGTCGCGGTATGCAAGCCTGGCCAAGCCGCAGGCGGAGAGTCCGGTGGGTTCCACAACCACATCAAAGTTTCTCCAGGAACTCCTGTTTTCTACGCGTATATGCCCAACGGCCACGTCGCAGTGGACAAGGCAGCGCGTGGCACGCTGTACGGCCACTACTGGAGTGGGCAGCCCAATGTCGACTTGCAGTTCACCAGCGAGTTGACCGAGGACCACCTTCTGGACGGCAAGCGCCACGACTTTGATGACGGCGTGTGCGGCCAAACGTACTCGAACCGAACGCTCCACGAACTCTCGGGTCGCGCGGGTGACGACTTTCCCTGTGTTGGCGAGTTTGCGATCCCGGTGGGTACACCGCCTGGCATGTACTCGATCGTGTGGATGTGGAAGTTCTGGGACGAAGTCAACGACAAGAAGGAGATCGTGACCGTCGGCGGGCAGTACGGTGGGGCCGCGTACAGCAGTTGCTTTGATGTCGAAGTCGTCGCGCCAGCAGGAGGCCGCCCTGCCGCGTTTGCACCAGCCACCGTGGCTCCTCCACGGATGCGAATCGAGGAAACGGAGGATGCGAGTGACGCGTCATCAGGTAGTAGTAGTTGGTCGCCCACAGAGGAAGAGCGCCACGAGTGAGGTGTTCTGAGTAGTACTACGTAGTATCCACAGAACACCACGACAAGTGAGAAGAAAAACGCATGAGATTGAGATGTTTCATTAGATTAATACCCTTTTAACTGAGAAATTACATTTCGCTACATTTTTTAATTACTACTGATACTGGTGTTGATATGATTCACAAGAGTTGTGGAACAACTGTCAATTGCAGTCGTTGTCGCCACGGCTGGCGTAGCCGTAGCCATCGCAGGTGGCGGTGAGTGTATGGATGAGGGGGATGTGAGGAGGCTCGCCGTCTCGGCACCAGACGCAGTCGTCGACGACGACGAAGCCGTCGATGACGACAATGAAGGAGTCGCGGCTGTGGAGGTTATAGACGCAAGTGCAGGTGCAGACGAGTGCGGCGCAGGCGGTGGTGCTGATGTTGGCACTGGTGTTGGCGTAGGCGTAGGCGGTGGCGTTGACGGTGCCTTGGATGGAGATACCTGTTGGGCTGGTTCTCGTGGTGGAGGTGGCGGCAACAGCGTTGGCAGTTTGCTATGCATGTACATGGTTTCCATGAGCAGCTTGGCAGGCAGCATGTGAGGAGAGGATGGCGAAATGGCCGCCGCTTCGGTGACCATGGCCATGGTGGAGCTGCTACTCGCCGTGGATGACAATGAGCCCATGTACGAAGTCAACGGCCGCGACATGTCGACCGAAATGGACGAGCCAGCGAGCACCGTAAAGGGCGACTTGATCGTGTTTGGCTCTGGTTCGGACTCTGGCTCGCCATTCTCAGGCGACGTCGACCGTAGCGGAGTAGGCGGAGCATCCGTCGGACGACAGATCGGGGATGGCGCGGCCGAGGAATTCCGAGAGCCAGCAAGAAAAGATGGCACCAGCATCGTCGACGTGGCGGAAGATGAGAAGGAAGACGACGAAAGCAACCCACCCAGCGACGGCCGCATCACTGGCATCACAGGTGCCGTGCCTCCAGAGGTAATCGGGACAAGCTCCAGCAACCGCTTGGTGAGCTGCAGCGACGACAAGTCTTTGTTGACCACGTACACAAACTTGAGGTCGTGGAACCGATCCGAAGTCGGGTAGATCATCGCACGAAGGATCTGCGCCGTGTCGCGGTCCAAGAGGCATTCGTCTTCCAGCATACAAATGCGGAGATACATTTCCTTGCGGATGCCAAAGTGCAAATCCACAAACGAATTCATCGGGATCCCCATGCTGCCGACGCCAGTGGTCAATGGACCACTCGAGTTGGACAACGGAAGCGGCGGGGTGCGGCGACCGCTGTTGCTGTTGTTGCCGCTGGAGGCAGCTGCCGACGACCCGGGCTTGTCGAGTTCGCTCTTGAGCGCGGCGGCTTTCAGCTTGCGTTCTGCCGCCGTGGCTCTTGGTTTCTGTGGTTTTCTCACTGGCACGGGCGCGGCAACGGGTGGATCCAGCTCGTCGCTCATCGACTGGGCAGCGACCTCACGGAGAATGTCAAACGCACTGAGTGAGCCACGCGCTGCGGAAGTTGAGGAGACCGATGATACTGAACTCGGCGCCGTGGCCGCCAGCGACGCCTTGGCTGTCTTGGCATCTCTTCCAGTGACCCACACTTTGGCTCCTCCTCCTCCTCCTCCACTCGCGCGTTTCTTGCTCTGAGATGGCGCGGACAGTGACAACGGGTCTTTCTCCACTTTGATCGACGCGCGCACCGCCGTGATCCGTCCTGTCGAAGTCGTGGTTCCTGTCTGTGGCCGCAACGCCGGAGAATTGCGCAGTTCGCGAGGCGGCGACGACGGGCTGTTGAGAAGTGCCATGACCGAATGGCCCGACACTTTGCGCGTGATCGTCGTTCTCTCCACCAGTGGCTCACTCACATGCGCTTGCGCTTGCGATACGAATGGTTCTGGCTTGCTGTCCTCTGCAGTCGCCATCGCAGCGGCGCCATCAGTGGCGGAAGAATCGCGTTTCTCTTCTTCCACTGACTCTTTCTTCTTGGCCTTGCCGTCAGCCGTTGCCTTGGACGATGCAGACGCAGCCGTCCCATCAGTGTCCGCCGCCTTCTCTTCTGCGACGTCTGTTGTTGTTGCGATTGAATCTTCCTTTTCTTCTCCATCTTCTTGTTTTCTTTCTTTTTCGCCGTCTTCTTCCCTTTCATCTTCACGCGACCCGGACCGCGACCGCGATCGGCTGCTGCTGCTGATTTTTGGCTTCTTCTCTGGAATCGATTTCACTTTCTGGATCAACACAACATCCACAATCTTTTTCTTGCTCTTGCTTGGTTTCTTTTCTGATGTTGTATTCGAGCCATTCGACGACGACACGTCGGAATCCGCCGAGTCCGATCGCTTCCGTTTCTTACTCTTACTCTTACTGGTCGTCGTGGTGCTCGTAGTCGCATTCGCATTCGTATTCGTCGCGGTGGTTTCCTTGGCTTTCTTTGACTTGCTTTTCTTTTCCTTCTCGGTTTCCTTTACGACCATTTCCACTTCTTCCTCATCGTCTTCTTCTTCTTCTTCGTCGTCATCGCTGTCACTGTGGACGACCGGTTTAGAAGACCGTTTCTTGGACGACGATGTGGCGACAACAGCTGTGGATGCTGGATTCTCCGCGATACTTCCTTTCCGTCGACTACTGGTTCCATTGGAATTCGAATTCGAGGAAGATAATCCAGAAGTACTGGATCCAGACGCAGATCCAGATCCAGCATTCGCGCCAGATTTACTGGATTTCGTACTGGATGGGAGCGCCGTGCTTCGTGTGCCGTTGTAAAATCCTTTCGCATCATCCAGACAAGTCGGACAAACGTACGTCGTGTCTTTGAATCTGCCAGAGCTTTTGATCGGTGGCAGACAGCCAATGTGAAACCATCGGTTGCAGCAATCGCACGCGAGACTTTCATTGATCCGCTCGTCGTCCATGGCGTACCAATCGTCAAACGACTTGCTCCACCGTAAGAAATGGATCTTGATGCGCTCTTTCTTGGTGTCAACGTCGGTGATTACAGCGTTGTACAGCACTTCGTCGTTCTCGACCAAAACGCTTTGGTTCACTTTGAACCCAGAGCTTTCGCTCTCTTTCGCAGCCGCGGCGTGTTTGCTTTTCGAAGTATTCGTGGGGACCGCAGGCTCGGCCGTCGTCGTGTTGAACGGGAGTTGACACTCGCCACACTTGGCGTTGACGTCATTCGCTTTCTCGTCACTGTCATCATCATCGTCATCGCCGTCATCATCGGCTTGCTCCACTTCGCACTTCTTACAGCAAAAACCGTTGACCGAATTGGGATGTTCGCCACGCGCCTTGGCGCACTTTGTGTGGAAGCCCTGGCCGCACCATTCGCAATAGAAATCGCAGTGCGTGCGATCACACTGAACGCAGTGGCGCTGAGACTTGCAGTACGACACGAAATCGCAGATCTGGCACCCCGTATTGGACGCCGAGGCCACTTTCTTACTGTTGGCGATCGCTTTGGCGTTGGCGCCGACCTCGAGAAGCGCCTGGTTGCCACACTGCTCACAATCTTTTGACGACGTCGGTGTGCTGCCTGTTGGCGACGTGGACGCCACGGAGGAGGCGCTGTTCTTCATGGTCACGTGTGGAGCGACGATACTTAGCACCGCGGAAGCGGACGAGGAGGAGGACGAGGACGAGGAGGAGGAGGGTGTATGCGTGGATGTGGACGCGGAGGCGCTGCGACGCGACGTGGACTTCTTCTTGCGCTTCTTGTTCTTATCGTATCCGTTACTGGTCTTGGCACTTTTGGAGCTGCTGGTCTTAAGTCGGCTCATAGTCAGGGGAGGGGGGACGGTGGGCGGACGATCGACTCAGTGGCGGCGAGGAGCAAGCATTCACTGGGCGGAGCGGAGGCGGAGGTGGATGTGAAGCTTTAGACTTGGGTCCCTCGCGGGTTACAGGACGGAGGAGGGCGGAGGGGTAAAGATGGCGGCTCCTCTGGATTTTTCAGAAATGGCTCAAAGAAGAACGCAAGTCACGCCCCCTTCCGCTTTTCTTGTTTGGGAGTCGAAAGTTTGGACTCAGACCCCCGATCCCAACGAACACATCTCCCCTCCAAAGGCCACCAAAGGTCTTTGAATTTCGAAATCCAAGCCATTTTGGCACCTACCCCTCTTCCGGTTCAGTCGACATCACGGTCCGGTTCGGTCCTGGGTGGTCCAAAACCGCATGTCCATTGGTCTAAAAGTCCAATCTGCTTCGTTGACCGAATGATGACGCGATGTGGTGACGTCGCTGGCAGTGCTTCAACCATGATCACAGGAATCCTGAGAGAAGGAGATCCCGATGCACAAACAGCAAGTTGCCATCAGCATGGCCAAGAGGCGCGAGATCTTAGCGGCACAATAACAACGTGCTTCAAGGAGCAACCACACAGGAAGCCAAGAAACCATTCAAACATGGACGATCGAAAATGAGCCAATTTTCATAGGCACTGTAACGTTACGGTAGGATGCCTGTGCTTCCCAAGTTTTGTTTTTGTTGGGTGAGAAGGCGAACGAAGAGGGGCCGAATTTCCCCCAAGCCATCGAGCTGTCATGGAACGAATCCAGATGGCGCCGTCCAAAGTGGACTTTTGAACTGGGAAGCTGCGACGAGCGCGTCACCATATCAAAGTGACGCGTCTGCGGTGGCAAAATGTCCGTCAATGTTCAATTGCTAGAGGGTATGCAAGTAAACAGGTTGCAGCTGGTTTTAGACTCACACTGCTGTGAAGAAAAGGAAGTTGCACATGAAAATGCTCCACCATCGCGGGCGTGGCAGTGGTGACCACCACCATGGGCGCGTGCTCGCTCTCCCTGCAGCGTCACAGCGCAGGCTAGTGGACGACGAAGAAGACGAGGGATCTACTGTTGCTCATCGTGATGATGCGGATCCAGGGTTATCTCCACCACGGATAGTGGACCCGTTCCGCTCTTCCCATCGGCATCTCCATTTGCACTCGTACGACCACAACTCGCGCCGTGTGGGCTTTGTAGAAGTCAAAATCGGCGGCCACCCATTGGACTACAAGCGCACCATCGACGAAGAGTCCCAGCGCACGAAGCGGCCTCGTGGCCCACTGAAGATGGCCGTCGTGATGCCCACGTGGTCGTCGCAATCCCAATCCCAAGCCTTTGAAGCGCGCGAGAAGCAAGTGCTCGTGTACGCGCCTGTCAAAATCGGAGGCCACGCGCTGGACCACGTGCGGTTCTTTGACAAGGGCAAACCGTCGCGTCCTCTGTGGGGGTACGCTGGTCCACGGATCATGTTTACATCCTCCTCCTCCTCATCCTTAGCTGCAGCTACTATGACGGCAAACCCGCAACGGCTCATTGAACAAGTACGTCGAGGACTCGCCAATCTGTACGACTGC
>JAADWJ010000532.1:0-16558 GCA_023336165.1 Pythium monospermum
GATATCCGTGAAGGTCACCAAAGCGCCGCTTCGAGAATGACCTGTTCAAAATGACTGACATGTTCTTAACCGTACGTTTCATCTCAAAAACACGTTGGTAACAGACATCTGGTGAAACAAGAGGGACTTTTGAGCTGAGTGATGGTCGCATATACTTTCTGAGGCAGGCAAAGCAAGTGCATTGGCAAAGCACCGCTGGAGCTCCAGAGAATCTCGTGCAAGAAGGAGAGTTCCAGCACCAACACACTCACTGTATCACACGCTCAATAGGACTGCCTTCTATATGGGTATCAAAGGCCGACGACGGAACAATCAGGCGTGTGTGCCCGCGCACGCGCACAAAGAAGGCGATGCGCCTATAAATATTGTGAAGCGAAAAGAATCAACGAGCAGCGATGGCTCGAGTGAGTCTTGTGCGGCGCCAAAGCAAAAGAACGACCGTCCAGCAGCGCTTCAGATTGCGTCCATCCGTGCGAAAAACAGGCGCACGTCGGAGGTCGTCGTGCTGTACGTCGATGGCGGACGGTACGAAGGCCAAGTCGATGACGACAAGAAGCGCCATGGGTACGGGTCCTACAAGACCCGCGCTGGCCACCGCTACGAAGGCGATTGGGTGGGAGACGTGCTACACGGGTGAGCCAAAAACGCTGGTCTGTGGGTGGATGGATGGTGAGGGGGAACTCAGCCTGATCTCTCCTATGCATGCGTGGTCACATAGCTTTGGCAGTCAAACATTTGCCACCACAAGCGACCGCCATGAAGGGTTGTATCACAGAGGCCATCGCCATGGCATGGGCACCTACCTCTGGTCCAATGGCGACAAGTACATTGGCCAATTCAAACTGGGAATGGTGAGAAGGACTTGATTTTGTGTTTGGAGTCTCCAGCCGACTCATGTGTGTGATTCGCGATGTACAGATGCACGGCTTTGGTTCCTTTACATGGCGCAACGGTGATCGATACGAAGGTAATAGAGTGGGGTTTTGATGCATGACCAACAACAAGAGCCCTTTGCTTTGTCTCGCTCACCACGATATGTTTTTTTCCGTTGGGCTGATAGGTGATTGGAGGAAAGGCATGATGCACGGCGACGGGAAAAAAGTGTTTTCTTCGGGGGATTGTATTGAAGCCATGTGGAAAAAGAACCAAATCCATGGACGAGGCAAGAAAACGTTCCGATCAGGCGATCTGTACGAAGGCAACTTTGCCAAGGACGAGCGGGACGGGTACGGCAAGTACTCCTGGGCAAATGGGGACCAGTTTGAAGGCACGTGGTCCAGTGGGCTCATGCAGGGCAAAGGAATCTTCACACCTGCAAGAGGAGGATCGCTACAAGGCACGTGGAGAGGTGACAAACTCCACGGACAAGGCATCAAGACGTACGCCTGTGGGTCAACGTACACCGGAAGCTACTCGTGCGACTTGAAAGACGGCTATGGAGTGCTGACACTTGCCTCAGGCGAGATGTACGATGGGAATTGGCAAAAGGACCGGATCCACGGCTTTGGCATGTGGTCAGGTGCCCACGGACAGCGATACGTCGGGATGTGGGTCAATGGCGTGCCTTCTGGTGATGGAATGTATTCAAGGGGCCACCCTGCGAGAGAAGACCAAGTTGACGAAGAGGAAGAAGATGCTGTCCAGTCTGCCATGCCCAGTGTCGACCAGATGGGTCCAGGCCGGTTTGATGGAGGCGTGCTGCAGCCGTGTGGCTCGTTCCGCATTGGTAGAATCGAAGTCCCTCTTTAGATATTACTACTTACCGTCAAAGAAAATCATAACACTACAGATACGAGGAGACTACTGTTTTCGTCGCACAACGGAGTCTGTATTGAATAATAAAGGAAAAATACCAATGTAAGAACTTCCGCCGACACTACCAAAACCAAAAAAAAAAAAAGAAAAAAAAACTTTCTCTAACTGTGCCGACAACCCGTGCTTTGACACGACGGGAGACGGGTTCCCTATCTATACGTACGAAGGAAGCTCACGCAGTCTTCTTCGGGATGGTCTTCACCAGCGCTAGAGACTACTGGTGGCCATCGACACTTATGGGGCCACACGCTTACGCGAGGCTTGGGAAAGCGCTCAAGTCGGTCACGTTAGGAGCCGCCGAGCCGCGGCCGCCACGAGCGCCACCACGGCCACCACGTGGTGCACCGGCACCGCGTCCACGCTCGCTGCGTTCACCACGGCCGCCACGGCCACCGCGGCCACCTTCACGGTCCTCACGGAACGGACGGTCGCCATCGCGGCCACCACGGCCACCACGACCACCACCACGGCCGCCATCACGGTCACCACCGAAACGCTCTGGCGCTGGCGCCTGGAAACCCAAGTCCGTGATGAGCTGCTTCTTGCGGCCCGAGGTCTTCTTGGTGAAGACCTTCTCGAACAGTGGCTCCATGAAGTCGGCGGTCTTGCCATCCTTGGTGATCTGGACAGCCGACGCAAACTCGTTGGTCACTTGGCGGACTTCCTTGGCGGCGAAAAGCTCACCGACACGGGACTCCTTCTGCTTGGCCAAGTACTCGTCCAGCGTGAACTGCACTTCCTCTTCCTCGACTTCCACTGGGGCTTCCTCCGTGGCGGTAACCTCGGCATCCTCGCCTTCGACAGCGGCGCCTTCCTGGACGGCAGCTTCCGCGACACTGTATGATTAAAGTAAACAATCAGCCCTCAATCCACATAGATGATGCGTAGAATGACGCAACGACGTACAGTTCCGACTTGTCGGCATCGTTGCCCCAGTTGCGGGCACCACCGCCCTGCTTGGAGGTCTCCTTGCCACGACCCGTTCCGCTGCGACGCTCAAAGTCGCGCGAGGCGCCACGGCCACCACGGCCGCCACGTCCACCACGAGCGGCACCACGGCCACCTTCACGTGGGGCAGCACCTTCACGTGGAGCACGGGCTTCCCTGCAATGGCGAAAAGAAAACAAAACAAAGGATGGTGAGGTTTTTGTGGTTGATAAAACAGATCTGCGGCAGCCTGGCAACGTACTTCTTCTCGCCTTCCACGACAGTGGCGCGCTTTGGGGTCTTCTTGTTACCAGCGGCTGGCTTGTTCAAGGCGACTGGCGCACCTGGTGGAGCGGCCTCGGTCTTCTTGGAGACCTGCTTTGGGACGTCCTCATCGTCCGAGTCCAAGTAGGCGAAGATGTTCTGGGAGCGGGTCGCCTGTGATTGATTGACAGCAGAAAAGCGGGGGATCGAGTCAGCGTTTGTCACTCGTTTTCTCATGTTGGGAAGATACGAGGCGCGTCAAAGCAGAACGAGAGAGGGAGTTAAATAGCCACAGGTGCTGAGAGATCGAGGTTTCGAGAGAATGGGGGGATCCTTTGGCCGCCTGGCCATGTGGTCGATACTATAAAAATTCGTTTCACGAAGATCTACGCAGTCCCCGATCCACACATCGAAAAATGGCGATCTTTCCCTCCTCTTCGACTCGTTTCTCATATTTTGTGGGCGTCTTTCTCTCCCTCTCCTCTTCTCCTTTACGTCACGAGCGCCATGTAGACATACATACCATGGTGATCGACTGGGTAGCTGTGCGAAAACGTCGAATGGTTTGCCCTGCTGGATTGGAGGGCGGAGCTCTCGAGTCCACAGAATACAAAAAGGCACGGGTCGGGTTTCAGACCCAGCGCAAGGACCGCCACGCGGCGGGTTTTTGGCCAAAATGGCTTCAAAGATCACCACACAGCCGGCCAAAACACAAAATGAATGGAGAGCGATGGTGGTTGTTCAACTCCTTGTTGTCATGGATTGGAGGGGTGGGGTTACCCAGCACAGAAAAGAAAAAAAACAAGACCAAAAATAACTTGCAATGGTGCGGGACCGCACCGTAAGTTCGTTGTTTTCAAAAGCGTCACTTTGTGCAGATTTTGGCAAAAGTCGGTGTGGGTTGCATGTCAGGACACCGGGAACATTCACATACCGGTACCAGTACCGGTATGTATGCCTATCGTCGTTTCAGTGTGAAACACAGTGTTGTCAGAGGCTGCATCAGGTCCAGACTCCAGTCTGTGGACTGGACTGGATAGAGAGGAGCGACAACTTGCCCACACGCCAGTTTTCGCTCAATTCGAACTTGAGGCCAGCGTGAATCCGCCAAAACTTCCTTTGCGAGAGTGGATACATCGGCAGTCGCTTCACAAAACATGTCGTTTAGCATCCTCATGTCGATTGCAAAATTGTCTATTTCAGGTACCTTCACAAATCACACGATATTTCAGCTCGAAATAGACACCCTGGAATTCAGCTCTTGCAGCATGGACCGTGTTTTGATATTTGTCGACTCCCTTCTTCTCACTAAAGGAGACCATCACTCTGACACGTCTTCATCTTGATCATCACGTCGGCCCGCTCCAGCGGAAAACCAGCTGGTTGCTGCAGTGTCAACAAGTGAAGAGGCCAAGAGAGTGTTCCCATCTGTCCATAGAGAAAGGAAGGGCAGAAGCCCGCCAGCATAAAGCAACGTCAGACTGAGGGGAAAGCAAAGCGACAGGGACAAGCAACCCAGCAGCGGGATATTCATCCATATCCGAACGATAATAATACCGTATTTGTGACGGCTGCCAAGATGAGCAGCATGGGGTTCCTCTCGTCGCCGTCGCCGGTCATGACACGAAACGGCGCCTACTCGTCGTCGTCGCCTCTTGATGCGAACCGCTCGCGCGTGATGGCGCCGCCTCAACCACATCAACAGCACCAACACCACCACGTCCAGCACCATCAAAACCCGCTTGCTGCCTCCTCCTCCTCTTCCGTCGTGACCGCGACCCCGTCGCATGTGAACGCACTCAAATGTCCCGAGCTTTTGTTGCGCGGCATTGAACTCCAACAAAAAGTGTCTTTGGAAGTGCTGGAGAAGAAAGGCAAGCGCTTTGAGTCGCCTTGGAACAAGTACTTTGTCGCAGTGTATGCCGGTGTGTTGTTTTACTATGACGATTTGAAAGAATTGCCGCGTGGTGTCGTGCCGCTGGCGGGTTCGGTGGTCAAGGCCGTGGACCGCATCTTCAAGAACAGTGAACACAGCGCCGAAATGGAAGCGAGTGCCTCCAATTGTGGGCCGTGCTTTAAAGTCACCTCCAGCGCGCATCGGGTTTTGCTTTTCCGGTGCCCATCAGATGCTGTTCGTACCGCGTGGGTCCAGCAAATCCAGCGAGTCAACTTATCTGCATCAACGATGGCGATGGTAATGACCACAACGTCCAGTATGAGCAGCTCCTCCACGTCCAGTTCGTGGACGCAGACGTCTGGATCTTCGTCGTCTCATGGAGCAGCGGCTGCTGTGGTCGAGACGTCATCCACCGAACTAGTAACACTGCAACCGCTGCTATTCACATCGCGGTCAATGACACGGTCTCCATCGTCGCGGTTCTCGCTGGATGAAACTCAGATCCGACGCCACGGACGACGCACGCCGCGCACGAGCATGGGCAGTACAAGCAGTGAAGATGCCGTCGCGCAGGAACCTGAGATCTCGCAAATGCTGCGCGAGGCCATGGCGTTGGTGAGCAAGCAGAAGAAAGAGATCAACGAGTTGAGGAAAGCACTGGAAGATGCACGCGCGATCGTAATACCGGTACCGAGAAGCCAGACTGTGGAAGAAGTCGAAGCCGGTGCGCGTGTGGAGGCTGTGGACGTGGGACAAGGAAGCGATTCCGCTTCTATCGATACCGACGAACCAGAGCCACGAGCAAGTGAAGAGACAGCAGCGCGTTCGTCGACCGAGGGCTGCGTGGCCCTGGGAGCTTTGCAGCCACCATCCAGTGGCGTTAGTGCCGATGTCAATGATTCCTTGCAGAAGCAAGCAATGGAACTGGCCGAGATCGCTCGGTACCTTCAAATGACGTTTCAGAGTGACGTGCTCGGCTCCATGAAGCAAATCAACAGCGTCAATAGCACTGCGCCAACAGGTATGACGAGTTTTGGTTCGATATGTATCCAACCCATCACACTGACTTTTATTTTTTGTCTCTCTCTAGAAATGATGGACCATCTCAGCTCGACCAGTAGCAACTACAGCGACCGGCGAAGCGAAGACGACCAAGACAACGACTCGGAGACAGAGCGGCTCTCTGAGTTTGTAGCGGGAGACGAAAAATTTCTCGAGTCGAGCGGCATGCTGGATTCCATTCAAAAAGTCATGCGCGACTTCATGTCCCCTTCGAATGCGCCACGCACAAGGACACAGGATTTTATCATCAACGATGACGTCATCGCCGAGATCCACGAAGGTGTCGCGGCCGACAAAAAGCGTGACGCGCTGCATCTCATGGACACCAATACGCTTCGCGCACTGCGGTCACGCTCGTCAGGTGATGGCAACTCAGAATACAGGTATGTGGCTTTGGGTTACTCATTGCTCTACGGGTCTGGCGTTTACGGTGTGGCTCATGATTTTTAGGTACTCGTTGTCGCCCGAGTTGTCTGCAAGACCGCAACCGGGGAGAACGCTCTCCGATAGTGAGTTCAGTTTGAACGACCGCTCCCATGGCCACCGAAATCGGCCACGTCCACCCAAAGACCTTGGTGTGCTCGTCATCGAAGATAACATGGCGGTCGTGAGTTGCATTCTCCAGACGGCCTCTCGTGACGAAAAGGTACGGGAAAAAGGCGTTTCACTGAAATGCAAGGGTTTTATGAACTAATTGATATGTGGCGGTCTCTCCCCTGCACTACAAAAATGTAGACGGCCTTGTTGCTCCCTCTTTTGCGCCTCTTTAATCGCCACAACCGCTTGAGTCGTTTGATTCGATGGGCTATCGAAAGCGAAGTCGCGTCGGTCATGAATGTCGCGACGCTGTTCCGCTCAGACGACTACGCGAGCCGATTGGTCTCCACGTACAGCAAATCTGTGGGCGCGAATTTTATCAAAGTCATTTTGACCAAGCCCATCCGTGAAATCTGCAAGCTCAAGCTCGCCGATGTCAATCTCACGCCACAACTCACCGACGATGCCGCTGGACCTCCACAGCACAACGCATCGGTTCAACGGAACGCCGACAATCTCATGGACGCGTGTCAACGCATCTTGGACTCGATCATCGCCAACAAGGACAGCGTACGTAGTAGAAGCTCGGGGAGCCTTTTGGGATGGAGACAGAGAAAAGCTGACGTTTGATCATGTGTTGCTTTCTTCTTGACTCAGATTCCGTCGTCGTATTTCCATATTTGTTCGCATCTGAACGCCAAAGTCATCAACCGATTTGACGGTTCCATGGAAGGACTGGCGCTTGAAGATCCAGCGTCTTTAACACGGGTACGTGCTTGAAAACCCATTGCACGGCTCGTCAAGAGTCAAGATGGACGAGGCCAGCCAAGCTCACCCGTACTATGTTTCCACTTCACACTGTAGTCTGTCATCGGTGGCTTTCTCTTTCTTCGATTTGTCTGTCCCGCCATCACGACGCCTCATCTCCATGACCTCGTCGACAAACAACCCGCTCCCGAGACCCGCAAAATCCTTGTTCTCATCACGAAACTGCTCTTTAAGACGGCCACGTCCGTGCTGTTCAATGAGAAGGAAGCTCATTTGAGGTACGGACATGAGGGATAGGATGTCATGTGAATGTGTGTGAATACTAACACTTCGTAAATGTTTCATTTCTCAAATTACCACAGAATTCTCAATCCATTTATCGAACGGAATTCGCTGGCGATCCAGAAACTCTTTGTCGACTTGTCGATCGCACCGGCAGAAAGCATCGACGATTGCTTCGCCTCGGACAGTTACAATATGTTTACCGACTTGTCAGCCGATCAGCCTGACCTCGATCTCACGGTGGTACGTGAAAAACCTATGGCTAAGGGCCAAGACATGGCAAAACCACTCACTGTTTTTGGTTTTTGTTGTTGTTAGATTCGCACGATCGCCGAGAAAAACTTTGCCGAGATTGACAAGAAATTGTCCGTGTCGGGTTGTTCGCCCGTGACGATCGAGAACCTTCGTGGGGCTCTTGCTGCAGCTGCGGGAGCCAAGACCGGCGAGAAGGCGCAGCGAGGCAAAAAACTCAACATGAAGTTTCTCAGCAGCTTCCACAAGATCGTGCGCAAGCACTCGGACGTGTAAAAATGACGAGCCAGCTACCTGAGATCGTTTTGTGTTCCATGTTGTGGTAGTTCGTGCCCCCTGTGTTTTTGTTCTGTCGTCCCGACTTCTTTTTTCACTTTTGGTAAAACGTCGAAATGTAAATGTATTTTTCGTTTTTATCAAAAATTCTTCATGCAAAAAAATATGCAAAACTATGAAAAGAGCAAACTCCTTTTACTACTTGGACTTTTTCAACCCATTGTTCCCGTTCGAGTTCGACGCAAACGGCGGGCGGCCCGTGTCTTGGAAATCACTGGACGAGTACGCGCGACGGGAGCGGGACAAGCCTGGCGTATTGTCAATGCCATTGCCACTGGCATGGGCAAGGGGCAACGCCGCTTTTTGTTCTTCTTGCTGCACGATTTGCTGGAGCTTGGACGACGCGTCATGGAGCGCGGCGAGTTCCGATTCCGAGACATTGCGAAGCCCACTGAGCGTGTTGTCACTGAGCGTATGGACAATCTGTTCGTCTTTTGCGTGGCCGTGTCTCTTGCGACTGCTGCTTCCTCCGCTTCCTCCACTGCCCAGATCGCTTTCACTTCCACTGGTCGTGAGCGCGCCGATCACGCGCTGCTGCTCCAAGATGATGGCGCGCATTTGCTGTAGCGACAGCTCATCGTCACGGTCTTCATGTCGTGAATTTGCTCGCAGGATATCTTCAATCACGACACCTCGACTAAGCGCATTGTTGTACAAGAGCCACGTTTGGATTTTGCCCGGCACGTACAACGCCGACAACAGCAAGATGATGCTCAAGTACACGACACCAAGAACGGCATCATGCGCAAAATACACGGTCTGCACGAGTCGCGAGTTGGCGCCCAAAATCAAAAGCGCCCAGCAACCAGCCGCCGCAGCCATGTAACACATACTGACCAAGCACTCGACCATACCATCGACAAACGCCAGTGCAAAAAAGGCGCCGCCACAAGTCGCCAAAACCAAGATCACTTTCATAAACCGTACCAGTCCCGACTCGCCAATCGCAGACGAATTGAAAAAAACCATTTCCGCTAAAACGTAAAACACCACCATACCAAGGCAAATCGACCATGGCAGCCACGTTTGGATCATCAACAAAGAGTGGTAGTCGTTGCCAGTGGACGCGATCGACAGCGCCACCAAAGCGTAGAGCATCCCTTTCAACGTGACACACACTTTGGCCCACGGCTTGAGCGTCACGAAATAGCTGTTTTCCTCTTTAAACCACGCTTCCCACGATTGGTCCGGGTTGCCGCCATCGCCACGCATCCACTTGAGCCACCCACGCACATCTTCCACAACATCCGACCATTCAAACGCCAACGGGTTGAACCAAAATGGCGAAAACGACTATTTTACAAAAACATAAAACACAAAAAAAAACAGATTAGATAATCTTCAAATAAAAATAAAAACATTTAAAAAAAAAAAAAAGACGTACCCAACTGGCGACGACAAGCCACAACGACCACGTCATGGAAAAATATTGTCGTCCGACCGTGAAGAAAAAATAAATGATCAACCCAAACGCGATTTCCACCCCGGCGTACAAATGGGAACTTGCATAAAATCGAAACAATTCATCAAATTGCGAATGTTTGGTCACAAACCCACGCCCCGTGGCTCTGTATTTCGCTCCACCGGCCAAGATCGTTTGTCCAAAATAAAACCATTTCGTGCCAATATGGAACAAGAAATACAATGGCCCACCAGTCACCAAGATCATCAATACTTCTTTAATCGCCGCTTTAAATCCCCTTTCCACCGAAATTGTCGCCAACAGCGGAGCCGTCGTGAAAAACGCCACCGAGCCAAGCATGATTTGTAAATGCGATAAAATCACAGGCTGTCGGCCGCCCACCCCCTCAAGTGTCAACAATGCACGGAATAAATTGCAATACAATAAAATGTACACAGTCCAAATGATCAACGAAGTCGATAAATAAAAGCCCACGTGGTTGTAATAAAACGAAAACAATTTGAAAAAATCCAGCCGTTGGCAAATGCGATACACATCGCGTGACAACGATTGCTCCGCAGCTCCTTGGGCCAATTTCGCTTCAAATTTGTAAATTTGTTGCATCCCAACATCACGTCCTTTGCCACATTTCATGTATTCCGGGAAAGTCACCGAGCCACCACGTAAACAATTATTATATCCCGCGAAAATATCTTCACTCAGATTAATCCCTTTGCTGGCCTTGCTGATGCCGCCACGGGTGATGAAAAACAGTTTATTAAACACATCCGGATGGCCATAATGGAGTCGCACGCGCAGTGGCCTCGCCAGGGTGCGTTGGCCCAGTGTGACAAAAGAAGTCTCTTGCAAAGCCATATAATTCGCCAAAGAACTCACACTTCCGGTGAAAATATGCTCTGGCAAACCAACAATTGTAAACGGCCTTTCTGGCAACCCCGTGTCAAATTCTTCCAGCAAATTTCTCATTTTCAACGCTTCTTCCAAGTACCCGTCTTGGTTCATATCAATGGTCTGCAGCGTCTCCCCCCTGGTGAAAATCACCGCGGCATTTTGGTTTTCTGGTTTTCCTTCGCCAATAATGGGATTGCCAGGTAACCGCACCCGGTAAATTTCGTGCACTTCGCCCATTTGTTCGCCACTTTTGATCAAAACCGCAAAATACGATTGTTCTTTTTGGTAATTCACACGAATTTCATCAATGTACGAAACCCGCAAATTTGGGAACCGATGTAATAAAAACTCGATATCTTTTGCCTTTGGGTCATTATTTCGTTTTTGGCGACCATAAATTTGGCACGCCACGACATACGTAAACTTGGTTTTGATCAATTCTTCAATTTTATCCATTGGCATTTGTTCCAATTGGGCAAGCAACCGGATCGCAGCTTCGTAATACATCATGCCTTGCACGGTCCGTGCCAGTGTTTGGCCTCTCAATGATGCCCATAACCGTAATTCCAAGGCCGCATCGGGATCTTTCCACAAGTTTTTTTTCGGTTTCACACGTTCCAAAAAGTTTTCCCAGTCTTTTTTGTACAAAGTCTGTAAAAACAACAACGTGTGGACATCCAGTCCATCGCGTTTGGATTCTAAATCACTTTTAGAATATAAAACGTCTTCTCCGTAAAACGGCGTCATCACCGACCACGATTTCATTTCCTCCAATAATGGCGCGACGGGCATATCCATAAACAACGAATTCACAAAAAATAATAATCGTCGTTTCGCATCGTACGAAGTCGGCTCGGCATCAATTTTTTGGAGCGTCAAGAGCCCATGTAAATGGCGCACCACGATTTCCGCATGTTTCTCAAACGCCGTGAGTGTGATTTGCTCGCCGCTGTAGTCGTCGTCCCACATAAACCCACGTTCTTGGGTCAAAATCCACGTGAGCCGATCGGAAATTCCCCTGGATTCCAGATACAATGGGTCCCGTTCATCCAGTGACGTCAACATGCTTTTCGCGACATTCAAAAAAGTACGCATTTTATCCCGTAATTGCGTGATATGGGCACTTGGAATCGCATGGGTAGTACCCTTGGAAGATTTGCTGGATTTGCTGTTGATAATATTGTTCATGGCGGCGATCTTGGCGACGCCCGCGCCTCGGTTTTTACCCAATGACGACAACCCCGTGGTGCTTGCGGACTTGGTCATGCCGGACGAGATGGGACGCATCCCATGGTGGCCACTGCTGGTGCCAGCCGTGTGTTGCTGGAACTGGTAGGACGAGTACTCGGCGGGGCTTTTGCGTACAGGCACAAACTTGGCGTTGCTCTTCCAGGAACCCAAGTTGCTCTTGAGATGTGAGAGCATCGCCGCCAATGCACGGCCACAAATGCCAGCTTTTTGAAGATTCAATGTGCGAAACACCCCCCTCGCGACCCACGAATTCAGTGTACTGCAAATGTACCGCACATCATTTGTATGGCAAGGCCCAAGCAAATTGATCAACACCCACGTGGCCAATTCCCAGATTTCTTCAATGGATTCTTCGACCATCGCATTATCACCAAGCAATTCCAAAAGCTGGTCTTGCAACACCCGTTCAGGAACGTCTTCGCTATCCCCCTGAGAATACAAATCTTGGATCGTCGATGTGAACGTTTCAAAGCAACCCGCCAGTTGAAACATGGGCAGATAAATTTCACGCTGGTACCCGTCGATCCGTTGGAAATGGAGAATATATTTTTCTTTCGTGCTGATCAAATCATCTTCACGCATAGAATCCACAATCGAATCCCACGCCACGGAAAAAGATTTCCATTTATGGCGCCGCACGGTTTTCAATTCTTCCGCGGTCTGCTTGCGTCTGGAAAACGACAACAAAGGCGTTTCATCCGAAGAAGCACGCGCACTATTGGAGCTGTTCCGGGCACCTGTGATCGGATACCTTTGTTGATTTGGCTGTTGTTGGTCATCTCGGTCCAGCACTTCATGGCCAAAAAGTGACCCGTACGAGCCCGAGGACTGCGCAAGCGCATCAGCGATTTGCAACCCGGTTTTCGAGTGTTGCGAGATCACTTTTGCGTTAAACGCATCGGCCGCACGGCTAAACGATGCGCGGACACGTCCAAAATTACGAATTTCACCAATTCTTGACGAAAAGCCAACAAAAGTACCCGTACACGCGACCCAAATGGCATTCCAAATCGTGATATCCACACAATAGACAAAGAAAAAAGGCACCCAATCAATGGCAATCAAAATCGCCGTCGTCACGAGGCTCACACGGTTTTCCACGTGGTCAGCGTACAGTAAAAAAGTCGGTGTCACCAATGGCGAAATTTCAAATTTCAAGCTGAAAAATAATTTCCAGGAAAGCATCGTGACCCAAAAAAACTGGTACCCGAGGCTGGCCGACGCTGGGTCCAACACGTTGTCTCCAACGTACAGCAAGTTCATGGGGTTGAGCAAATCTCTCACAAATGCCACGGGTTTCCATTGGGTGCGTCGCAGCCAGTTGTTCACACGAGGCAACACTTGCAAGAGACAGTTGAGAAGTCCTGGGATATGGAAGACCAAGGTGGTCGTGAAATAGATCGTCCACCAGATGCCCTGGTAGCTCCACGCGTACCAGTACAACGCCAGTGTCGTGGTCGCCAGTGACAAATGCAAGATGATCTTGGAAACATGGCGACTCAAATCCAAAAGAGACGTGTCAATATGGTACACGGCGACGATATCCAGTGCGTCTCTCAGCACGGAAAGCAAAAATGGCGTCAAGCCGACGCTGGAAATCAAGCGAAGCGAGGACGTGGCGTCCAGGTCTTGCTCTTGCGCAAACGCCACAGTGACCAAAAAATGGAACGTGACCACGTGGAAGTCAAAGATCCGACCAAACGCACGCAACGGCGTGAGCCACGTACGCTTTTCCAGAAAAGTCTTGGACGATTCGTTGATGGCTTCCGCGATACTCTTCCGCTTGCGGAAGCCTCCACCGCCACCCAATGTACGGTGCATGGACGGTAACTGCTGTTGCAAATGGCTACTGCTGGGACGGCCCCCACCACCACCGCCAGGCACAAACCGTTGCCGCACGGGTCCAGGGGACGTGGACAAGTCCACGACATCTTCATGTTTGTAGTCAAATTGGAGACATTTCGCGTTCCAAAAAAACTCATTAAAATCGTCATAATTCAAGCGATCTTGGTGGTCCAATTTCGAATTGCCCATTTGCGCCTTGAGTAAATTGTACACGGGTGTGACCACAGTATCCAAAAAGAAACCCGACTCCCGTGTCATGTGGCGCACGGCGGGGAATTCTTCTTTCATTTTGTGGAATAAAAAACACAAAAATTCCGGGGTATGCCGTAAATTACTGGCTTCCCCCCAAATGAAAAAAAACAAACACAAGTCGACGCCCATCTCATCCACCGCTGTGAGGCCCCCTTGAGGCGCACGCACTTCACTCCAGTGGAGCGATGGGATCTTGAGCTTGCGGCACCATTTGCTGTAGTTGCTAAACACCAAATCATGCAATTTCCGGTACGGATTGGCATTTTTCCGTGCTGTGTTGGTCAACAGCATGACCACGTGTTCCGTTTGGTTTTTGAAATTGCCCACTTGGAAGCCAAACGACCGCTGCACGTTCATGGCGATGCGGAAAATCGTCGCGTATTGTTGCATTTTCGGTGGTAATTTGGTCGGAGAAAAAAAATTGATGGTTTCAACAGCACTGCTGGAATTGCTGGATGATGGATCGTCTGTCTTCAAGGCACGTGCATCGGAACTGGCCGAGACTTGGGCCAATGGCTTGCGTGTCGCGCCGTTCCACGCGAGTGTCGCATGGCGGTTTGTCCAGTATTGGTACGTAATCCCCAGCACGCTGAGCATGAAAACCACGGCGTACTGGAGGAAATGTTCATGGGTGATGATCGTTGTATCACTGGATCCATTGTTATGGCCACCAAAGACAAGGCCCGTGAGCATAAACAAGTTATTGGCGACGTCTCCTTTTCCAAACCAATGGGAAAACGACATGAGAAACGTGCCACTGCCCAGCAACGCCGTGCTCAGTACCACCACATGTTTAGGAGGCACATGCGAGAGAGAGACACCAAGGCCAGCGATGACAAGCGTCGGACACAGCACCTTTGTCACAGCGAGTGGCGTGAACTCACCGACGACCACGCCCAAGTAAAACCCAAGCAAAGCACCCAGCGCACCGACTGGGATCAACGACGAGACGCCGCCAAGCACCGTACCACACAAACACGCCAGCACCACATGGATCCACTGCAACGGCTCTTCGTCCATGGACAATGGAAGCGTGGTCGTAAACACGGCGTAAAACACCGCTGAGAGCCACAATGTACTGAAATACGCCGCACTGGCCTGCACGCTCTTGGTCCCCTTAAAGATAAACAAGACGCTCACGATCGCATTGATGGCAACAAAGAATTGCGTAAACACCAGATCACTGCGTAGTGACACGTACCACGACAACCCATAGTTCACAGGGTGCGCATAAATGTACTCGGTGGTCGGGAACGCACTTGGATTGCAGCCAATCGACGTGTAGTTGTTCGCATTGCCCTGGTACACGCGCACGTAGTCGATCGTGAAATTGGACGGCCAAATGGAATCACAAATTTGGCCCACACACGGCGGTGAGAATTTTTCCGACACCGCGGTACTCAAAATCAAGTAACTTGGCTCGACAGGGATCATACGAGGCGGCACTTCTTCGCTCCAAATGTTCAGCGCTTCGCCAGGGATTTCAAACAAGAAATTGCCATCCATCCACCATCGGATATGGCCATGTGGGCCCGGAACCCAATCCAGTTGGTACAAATGGTACGAGTCAAACGAGTTGGGATCCAATTGGGTCAATGCCGAAATCGCATCGATACCGGTTTCGCCATAGTAATCACTGTTGATATTCGTGAAATTGCCAAACTTGAGCCCTTGGTACCATTGCCACGGCTGTGGCAAAGTCTCGGAGGCCGGACGCAAGTCGTCACGAAGCCCCGGACGAATTTGCAACGACGTCGAGATCATGGCCGGTAGGTCTCGGCCTTTGGTTTGCGCTTCAATGATATCGATTTCCGTGGCACCGCGGCCTTGGAGCTTGTTCAAGCCATAGGCTTCCGGGTACGATCCTTCCACGTGCTTGTCGGTCAAGTTGCCACAGGCGCTGACTTTTTGCTGGATATTTTCCGCGATTTCAATCCACGGCGAGCAGTAATCGTAGCTCCACGGCCACATGCCATCTTGCGAGAGCAAGTACGCGGCGCGGCCCAAGTTGCCCATGACCCAGATGGCAGGCCACGTGCCTGGGATGCCCCATTTGCCAGGTAGAATCGCCTTCACTTCAATGAAGCCGCCGGTGAAGCAAAACTTGTTCCAGCCTTGGACACTGCCACTGACATACTCGGTGTCGCGGTATTTTTCTTTTGGCTTGGAGGTCGTGATGATCAAGTTGCCTTTGTCGATTTGCACGGCCTGCGGCAAAAAGTAGTGCTGCCCCATATTGGTGGTATCGCGCTGGTCGATGGCGGTCCATTTCGCATCAAAGCCCGTTTCAAACTTGCGCTTGGAGTCTTCAAATTCATCCGAAAAGATGAGTTGGTACGTCGAGTTCAAGCCGCCATGGCCAAAAGTCGTGGCGCCTTGCGGAACTTGCGCATAATGGAACTGCGCGGGCGTGTCCGGGTCCACCCACTGCTCCGTGCCGCCGTAGATGCCTTTGGGCACAAGCGCATTTGCAGGCGATGCGGCCAAGGCGACAGCGGATGCGCAGACAGCCGCCTGAAGCATGGCGGATGGGCGTTGTTGCAGCATGCTTGCTGGTCTTGGGGAGCTCCGCCGCGAGCCGCAATATGCAGCAGTGCAGAGTAGCGCTTAGAGAATGGGTGGCTCTGCCTCCACTTGTCCACGATATGTGGAATGGGGATGGCGCACTCACTTCCAAGAGCTCTTTTGGACAATGACTTCGAAGCTCTCGATGCGTTTGGCGAAAAAGAAACAACCAAAAAAAAAAAAAAAAAAAA
>JAADWJ010000533.1:0-16554 GCA_023336165.1 Pythium monospermum
CCCCCCCCCCCCCCCCCCCCCTTCCATTGGAAGTTCCCAGTACTGTACCGGTGCACGGACTGTTGCACTACCCAACAGTGTGCGTGCATATTACCAGCGCAGCGTGCACGTTCAACCACCTCCTGTCGTTCATCTCAGCCCATCGCGGTGTCATTCCAAACAAAGCGACAACTCCACAGCAAACGTCGCTGTTCAAGGGGTCGCCCACTCTTCCATGATGATGGAGCCAACGTCTCCGCCGTCCCGTCCTCTGGATATCAGTGATCTCACGGCAGCCTCCAGCAGGTCGGTTGAGAGTGCCAACGCCGACGAAAGCAACCGCAGTCTTGCAAGTCTGGGCAGCAGCCGCGGTGCCACTGCCTCGTCCGTGCGATCGTCCCGCGCGCGGCCGTCAAGCAACAGCAGCAACGTCTCCTCCTCCTCCTCTTCGTCCTCCTCCTCCTTCTTGGCCACCGCACCACCACGCGCGTCCGCCACACGAAGCAACAGCAACGGCGGCGGCCACAGAAGCTCCATCTTTGGCCGCATGTCCAGCGGCACGATCGCCACCGCCACCACCGGCGGAGGCGGCCTCCGCGAATCATTCTTTGGCAAAACCAAGTCCGACCCACTGGAAGACTCGGCGCATAACGAATTCAACTTGACCGTCATCGACGAAGAAGGACTGATCCACAAGCCCCTGCGCAACAACAATGACTCGACCAGCCACAACAGCAACAACAATGCCGAAGCAGAAGCAGACGCACCCGGAAGGTCAGAAGGACTAGCAAGCGCACAGCTCTTCAGTCTGCGCAAATGGTACAATGACAAATGGTCCACCGCCGGCTGGATCGTGTTTTCCATCGCTCTCGTGACCGTAGTCTCCACATACATTGCGACGCTTCTTTCTCCAAAATTGGACGGCTACGAAATCGACCCTGGCTTGGTGCTTGGCTCGTTACAAACACTCTTGCTTTGCGCGGTCGTGATCATCACGTACCATGGCGTGCAAGTCTTCCAGGCCCACCCAAATCCCATCATCTTGTACAAATGTCTCATTGACAGCGTGCTGGCCATGCGCTTTCTCTTGGACCCGTGGCTTTTACGCATGGGCATTTATGAAACTGGCAACCGAGAATCGTGTGCCTATTTATCCGGGTTCACGCAATTTCTCTATATTTCCAGTGATTGTTGGTATTTTGCTTTGATTTTTGATTTATACAAATCACTGAAAAACCCGTTTACAAGTGTCCAAGCCGATCGTCAAAAATACATGTTCATCATTTTTGGGGTCGGTTTTGTATCGGCCTTGTTGACGATCACCGTAAAAAGTTTCCATGGCTTTGCCGATGGCAATTACTGTTGGACCCATCGTGGCGAATCACTGGAACGCAATTTTTGGAAGTTAAATGTGGCAAGTTGGACGCTTTTTTACGATTGGATGATTGTGTTTTATCTGTCGGGTATCGCGGTGTTACTGTATGGCAGGAGACGGTTGAGAAGCGGATTGAAACTGACGCTTGACTCGCGGTTAGAGATGCGACGCCACTCGGCCATCTCCATCATGAGCTTCACAGGGTACTGGACCATCGCGTTCACGTGGTACGCCATCAGCTTCTCTGCAAGAACCCATTATGAAAAAGACGACGGCCAAATGTCGCCCAGTAAAGTGTTTCGCTCGTACAGTTATACACTCGCTGGACGGGGGCTGGTGGATTATTTTGTATGGTTTATGATCAACAAACCGTACAAAATGAAAAAGCAGTGGATGAAATTTACATCGCAATCGGCGGATACAAAATTCAGTGCCCAGTTGAACAGCGCATTGCAACGGGAATTGATTTTCTTCACAAATGAAGGAATGATCAAGGCCGTGGAGCTAGCGGATGATGAGTTGTTGAGGAAACGAGCCGCCAAGTCGCCCACCACGACCCAGGAGCAAGAGGACCAAGAGCAAGATGCGCGTAGTTCCACTGTGTCGTTTGAGCGGCCGTCGGATGTGCCGGTGATGCAGTTGAACCGCCATTCCAACAGCAGCAGCTACGCTGGCTCGGACCGCACGTTTTCCATGGCCGATGTCCCCAGGTCCTCCACAGCGACCAGTGTGACTGAAGCAGGAGAAGTAGCAGGAGAAGAAGGGGAACCAGCCATGTTAGCCGCCAAGCCCAAAGGGATGGGCGCTCCACGTCGCAGTTTCTTATCCTACTTGGGCTTTGCCAGTGGAGAACAAAAACAACCACTACCACCTCTTGGCGCTCGGCCAGCATCCTCCTCCTCCGCCTCCGCCTCCACCTCCACTTCCACTTCTTCCAAGTACATTTCCGAACAACATATCAAGTTCACACCCTACAAATCGCAAGCCTTTGCGGAATTGCGGTCTTCGTGTGGTATCAAAACAAACGATTTCATGGAATCCTTTGAATCCAGCACCAAGCCAAGTATCAGTGAAGGCGCCAGTGGTGCGTTTATGTTTTTCAGCGGTGACAAAAAATTCATTGTCAAGTCCATGGCGGAAAACGAAGCGCGCTTTTTATGTGACATTGCCGACGAGTACGTGGACTATCTAATTCGGTGTCCGTGGTCACTTATTACCAAGTTTTACGGCTGTTTTAAGATCACTTTGTACGACAAAAAGTTTTATTTTGTCGTGATGGAAAATTTGTTTGATACAAATGAAGCGATCCACCATCGGTACGATATCAAAGGCTCGTGGGTGAACCGAAGTTATTCACGGCCACGCAAAGGAGCCAAGTTGAAATGCAGGCATTGTTCGATGCAATTTATCTATGGCAATGCGAATAAGGCGCTTTTACAGTGCCCCAATGTCGTTGGACGCCATGAGCCGAACGTCGTGTTGAAGGATAATGATCTGCGGACACGGATGCGCATTGGCGATGCTGCCGGTCAAGAATTGTATGCCACTTTGAGAGACGACTCGTTGTTTTTGTGTAGTCTGGGCATCATGGACTACAGTTTATTGCTGGGTGTGAGTGATATCGAGTTCTTTGTGGACCAGCCACCAGCAGCAGCTACAGAGATGGATGGAGAGATCCACGAGAACCGTCGCAATACGGTCACGAGTATGGCCCATTCGATGATGTCGACGGCCACGACGCGCAAGACACGAACGGGTAGTGGCAATACGGTCGCGTCGCATGTGTCGTCCACCATGGGCGGCGGTGGCGGTGGCTCTGCGTCGTCGCTGCGACTGGATGAAGAAGTGGCCATGACAAGTGAAGCGCTGGCCGCCCATGACTTGAGTATTGGGGTTGGGGTTGGTTCACGACGTCCGCCGACCCACAGCTTTGTGAGCAGCTCCAGTGCGAGTGTGAGTGAGATGGGGCGGCCGCCGCTTGCTCCTGGATCTGCTACTGGTCGTGGAGCTCCTGGTAGTGGAGCTCCTGGTAAGCATCCGCCAACAACAGCTACGAGAGCCAAGACATCGGTGCGCAAAAGCGAGAGTGTGTTTGGGCCGGCGGTGTATCACATTGGCATCATTGATATCTTGCAACAATGGAATACGAAAAAGCAAATGGAACGCTTTTGGAAAGTGAATGTGCAGCGCTGTGATGGCAATGGGCTCTCGGCGATTGATCCGGACCAGTACCAACGACGCTTTGAAGCGAAACTGCGCGAAATCATCGCGATCCCAAAGGAACCCATGGCGCAAGAAGGCGAAGAAGACCAAGAAGAAGAAGAAGAGAAACAGGCGGTTGTAGTGGCCAGTGCTGGGCAGCTTCAAGCAGGAGTAGGAGCAGTAGGAGCAGCTGCAGGCGCCCGTCAGAGCCTGGAGGCGCTGGCGTCTGGCCGTGGTGGCGGTGGCGGTGGTGGCGGTGGCGCACGTCGCATGAGCTACAACCACCAGGGCACAGGCAGCCGCCTGGCGTCCATGGAAGATGACGAAGACGCGGTGGATTTGGAGCAAGGCAGCAAAAATCCAGAGCCGATTTTGATTCGCGTCGGCAGCAGCCAGCGACGACGCGTGATCAGCGTGAGCGCCAGCGTCGGTGGCACTGGCACTGGCACAGGCACAGGCAGCAACATTCAGGCCTTTTGATTGTATACAGAGTAGTATCCTTTTGACGTATATTACATACGCACCGATAGGTTTTTGCTGCTGTTACTGTAGCCATCGCCTGGATTCATTTTCTAATGCAGGATGAGGTTTCCTGGCGGACATGGGAGCAAAATTCAGAAGAAACATATCTGAGTCTGATGAAAAACGTCATCTGTCAGTCCGATTGGTCCACTGGTCGGAACCGTTTCTGAGTCTGAGAAATCCCCACTTTGATCCAGTTTTCGTTGTCCCAGCTGGCGTGCCCACCAGCTGGTTCTGTTTTGGGGGTTGCGGCGGATTTTCCTGGGCGAGTGGCATCACCAGCACCAGAACAATCCATTGTTGTGCATGCCGCGGATTTTCTGGAAATGAATCGTTTTCCAGATGGCTTGCCGACTCTGGCGAATTTGATCCAGATGCCTTCCTGAAGCTGAGCTGAGTGGCACGTATGCCGCCGTCCAGGTTGAGGAAGCAAGCGGCTGATGCCTTCATCCAAAAAAACGTTATGCGCCATGTTCCCTCATTGTTGGAAGTTTGCTCTTTCACAACACGACGACAACGACACTTTGTCTCCATTTTCCAGTGTCTTTAATACAGGGCTCTTTCAGCTGGGGGAGAACGTGAAAGTCAAACTGGACGATGTGCACTGCCCCGAGACCACTGACTATGAACGCACCCACAACTACGACTTCATCTTCTTCCACGACGACGACCACCATGGGCTATGGCGACCACCACTCGGCGTTTGCGTACAAGAAGCAGCCTCTGCTGGGCGCTCCGCATGACCCATTCCAACGGCGGCCAACGACATCCACGACATCCACATCGTCGAGTCGTGAAAGCAGCGCCAGCCATTTGCTCAGTGGGCCGTCGTCGCGCACCAGCAACTGCGTGTCGCGGTACTCGGGCCGCCGCCGCTCAAACCACAAGTCCCCACAGTCGCAATCGCAAGCATCGTGTTTCTTTGTAGAAGGAGACGACGGCGCATCCGTGGAGATCGGCAGTAGTGAGAGCAACCGGCGCGCGACCACGACTGTGGCCAGCCAGCGCAGCAGCCCGCCAATCGAATTAACCAACGACATGGAGAGACTGCGCTTCACGGAGCCGCCACCAGCGCCAGCGCCGTCATCATCACAGCAGCGTATCAAGACGACAGTGGCTTTAATCCCACCAGCAGCAGCAGCGCCTAGTATTACTGCTACAGGGCGGCGCCGCAAGATGGCGGCGTTCAAGAACCCGTACACGCCCGAGGTCATCGCCGACCGGCGCGCCGGTGTGCAAAGCTACGATGAGCTATTGTTCAACGTCGCTGGCTTGTACCACACACTGTCGGGCCATCATGACGCCGACTACGCGACCGACGACACTTCGAATGACCCAACAAGCGGCGACGCTTTGGACCAACAGCCGCCTTTGATGGAACGCTCCATGCAGCTCATGATCGCCGAGTTTCTTTACCGCTCGGCCGTGTTTCTCGGGTACCCACCAGAAGAAAACGTCTGGGTGCCCGGGTTCCGAGAGAACAAGAAATTCTCCTCAAATGATGTGATCCGGTGGCGGCGGCTTGCGTTTTTCGACTGGCAAAAGGAAGAAGAGCTGTTCGCGAGCGAAGAAGCGCAGCGCCAGAGCCGCCGTGCAGCCAAAGCAGCCGCAGCCGCGGGCTTACGCGCCACAGTGAGCCAATGGCTCCATCGCAGGCCATCGTCGGCAAATGGAGCGGCTCCTGGTGCCGCTCCAGGAGCACAGGGGTCTTCTAAAAAGAGCACCACCGCCACCATGCGTTATGTGATGCCGCCATTGACCACGCTGGATGTGCCTAAAATTGCGCCGACTCACGATATCTCTCGGCTCGTGGAGATCGCGAATGCCTGTGTTTCGTACGGCGCGTTCCAGTTCTCCGAGACATCCATCCGCAAGCTCTGCAACGTCCGCATTAGCAAGAACGAGTGAGAACGAGTGAGGGGCGATTAAAAAGCCATGAGAGTTTTCCGTTGTTCCGTTTTATTTAATTAATGAAAAAAATATTCCCCACCCTGTTCATATGGTGGGGTGGGTTGTACTGTACTTGCTTGTAATATTACTACCCGGTCCCCTGAAAAATAGCTTGATATGACTCGCAAGACGGCATGATCCCTTCGATCGGGATCGTCTGACGACCACATGCCCCTGACGAGTGGTGGGTGAGATGCTCTTGCCCCCAAGTACCACGTGACCTTTTCCTGGTCGTTAAAAGGATGGTGGAACACCGGCCGCCTCAAATCCATCCATCTTCTTCCACGAGCAGCTCCAAAGTCACGAGCTCTTCAATATCAGTACACGTAAACAGCGTATCGCCCGTGTTCAAGCAGAAATTGGCCACTTGGCAAAGCGCCACCAGCATTTCCATCGCAGGTGACACGACCGCGTCATCTTCATCGGTCATTTCTTCTTCCGTCACCGACGAACACGACTGCGATCGCGAGGCCGCGTGATTCCGACGGAAACTTGTGGTCGTTGAGTCTGTGGTGGTCTTGCTGCTGTTGGTGGTGGCAGTGGACAGAGGCAACTGCGTGATCTCTTCGGTTTGCCAGTCGTGGCGCGCGAGCCTTCGCCACATGCGGATCTCTTCATTCGAGATCGACACTTTCAGGCCACGTTTCGTGGTCGTGCCGCGCATAAACGAAATGGACCGTTCCAGAAATTCTTGCACTTTGACGCTTGTCTTGCGCTGGTCGTGGGCGCCAAACTGGCCCACGCGGACAAGCGCGTCATCGTAGCTTTCCAGCGCAATGTATTCTTCGTCCTCGGGTGGAGAAAAAGAGACTTGGTGGCTGAAACGGATATGTTTATCACCAAACAAGTTGCTTTCATCAGGCAACGGGCTGGATGGGATACTGTACTCATCCGAAGTATTACTACTGCTGTTGCCGCGCTGCAGTTGCTTGGTCGCCGAGCTTCGCGAGATGCTGGTGCGGTCTTTTTCCATATCCAAATCGATGCTCCCACGGCCGTAGAGCCTCGCTTGGATAGGCAGCTTGCGCCAAATCTTGGAGATCAAGTGGGTCGGCTGCTGCGGTTCCATGAAGTCCATGCTCACCGAGCGTCTGCTCAGCCCCCGTGGCCGTGGCGCACTGGAGTCTTCGTACGAGTCGCCGTCTTCGTCCGTGTCCGAGTCGTCCCACGCGCTCGAGCCGGCCACGGGGCGGCTGCGGTTGGTGCGTCGCGGCTTGACGATCGTGGTCATATCGTCCACGATCATGGTCGATGCGCGGTTGGTCGTGCGTGATTTCTCTTCGCGACGCGCGGAAAAGGAATACGAAGAGGACGAAGATGGTGGCCGTGCGGGTGGCCCCATAACGGACGAGGCCGCGCGGCTGCGGACCGAGTTGTCCCGTGCGAGCCGCGCGGCCGAAGCGGCCGCCGATGGTGCGTTTGCGTTTGCGGATGCGGTGCCGCTGGTGTTGCTTCGCGAGCGTCCATTCTGATTCGCCTGCGAGGCGATCGCCGATGTGGCAGTGGTGTTGTTGTAGGCAGTTTGTCGGCCACTGCTTCCTACACCCGCTCGGTTGTGACTGTTGCTGTTGTTCTCGTTGTTGACGTGGTCGTGGGAGGAGCCACTACTGTGGCTGTGGCTGTAGCTGTGGCTGAGACTGCGTGGTGTGGTCGTCGAGGAGGAGGACGACGACGACAGTGAGCGCGAGTACTTGTGTGTTCCAGCAGCCTTTGGGGTCGCCGCTGTTGCGCCGTAGGCGACTGCGACTTTTTCGGCGTCCTTTTGCGCTTGTTGCGCGTGTTTCTTGGCGCGGTGTTTGTCTTTCCACGTCGCAAACGAAAACGACGGCCGTCGCTCTTTCTTGATAGAAGTCGGCTTCTCATTCGCGTACAGTTCATCGGCTGCAGCGGCCGCTGCGGCGGACAACGCCGCTGAGAGCTCGGCATCGTTGAAGCGAATGCTCGTGGTGCTCGTGGTGGACGCATTCGAGTTGCGGTCGTTGGTGCTGGACGTGGACACACTGCGCGACAGCGAGAACGAACTCAGCGCGCCGCTCAACGAGAACGAGCCGCTGCTGCTGCGTCGTCCTGCGTGGGAACTGCTGCTCAGCGACGGCGAGCGGAGGATCTTCTTGATCCCCGAGTAGATACTGTCTTTGGCCTTGTCGCTCATAGTTGCTGCTGTGTCTGGGATACCCTGAAGAAGAAGCTGAAGAAGGAGAGCCACTGAGTGATCACGCTGAAAAAGTGCGACGACAGTCTCTCGTTTCAGGATCCAGGTGGCTGTAAACTGGATTTGGTCTTCTGTGTTTGATGTCCGCCAGAGAACGCGCTGTCGCTCTGTACAAGACAAAGGGCGGTTTGTTTGCTGCTCACTCTGTGCTGAAGCTGGGACTGTACAGTATGTGTGGATGGATCGGAGATGGCTTTGTTAGACGACTGGGCAGAAGTCGAGTGGCTTCAACCTGACGCACGCACGCAAGGGGAGCTTCTCTGTTCAACCGGGCGGCTCGCGACTCAAAAATGGAGCCAAGTGGGGGGACCACGCGCAAGAGCACAGAAAATGGCTGAACAAAATGGCTGGTGATTCAAATTCGATCCCGTTTCATGGAAGGGAGGAGCTCTTCGAACCAAGTGCAAAAGCACAGGGGAGCGCCTTTGCCAATTGTGGGTGGCTACAATATTGGCAACGTAACCCCTTCGTACCCATGTTATCCGTTTCAACCAATGAAAGAGAGTGAAATACTACCTGGTTTTGAGAAGGTACGCGAATTGTAACCGTGACATGACTCAACAGTGGGATTTTCTCAGGTGTTCTCAACTCGCAACTCGCAACCAACAACCAAAAAAAACCGTGGGGGATGTGCTTGCACACAAGGGACATGTTGGCAAAACATGTTTTGGCTACCTGGAAGTCATAGTAGTCCATCACAACTCAATGTCTCCAGAAGTTCCATGGAGCCAACACTGGATGGAATCCTTCTCACGAACCCATTTTACATCCTGGGATTGGAGAGAAGCACAGGCAGCACTGCTGCGCATGGACAGCAGTTTGATCAGGCTTTAAGGACGTCGGATCGAAATGGAAGGAGCTATTTCCCATGCTAAGAACCAGTATTTTACAACATTGTCCGTCGTCCTTCATCGAAACTTTAGTTACCCACCCACCATAGAGCACAAAGATCTTGGACCCACGATTTCTTGGGCAGGGTGCTCAAACAAGAATGGAAATCTGCAGACGATCCGAAACATGAAAAGGATCCAACACGACTGGTCGACTGGGGCTACTGCAACTTGCAGGACTGCAGCATCCAACTGCAAGCTTCAACCTGCAGTACTGTAGATCCCTGCGTCAGGTTGTAAAGCAAGCTCACCGTTTCACCAGGACACGACGGCGCTCTGACCACATGCCACCTCGATGTTGTTGACGTCCAGCATTCCAGGACCGATTCAGATCCAAGCCGACATCTCCAACGACACCGAGCCATTAATGAAGCCATCCTGTAACTCCGAAAGGGGAGAATCAAAAGAAAAAAATACCCGAACGCTCGTCCAGTTTTTTCCCTGTGCGTTATCGAGAATCTGGTGACAACATCACGCCAACGTTGGAGAAAAATGACCCAGTTATATTTTAAACCGAGTATATTCCGAGCCAACCCCTCATATCCACCCGCTTTTTTCAGAGACACCCCACGACGCGTAACACCACACATACACGCTCCGATCTTTTCCAAGAAACGAATCTGGGAAACGAAAAAACCTGTTTGCTGAGTGTTTGCCACGCTCGTGGTATCGCATTACGACCACGGCAGGATGGCGACGCTGTTTTTCACTGTAGTGGAGGAAAAGTCGACAACACCGGAGCCAACAACTTAAGCCTTCTTTGGGCGGAATCGAGGAGCTGGTGGCGCACGGCTCTTACGGGTCGCGACCGAACGACCACGGACAATACGCTGATGGATAGCGGCTTCAACGCAGTAGTAGTTCTTGATGTAGATCTTTGGGAGCGCGTACGACTCGTACACGGAGGCCTCCTTCAAATCACGGATCGCCGACTGGTCAACGATGTTGCTGTGGAGGGAAATGGTTTCATACGAGTCAGTAAGGGGCGAACTGGTCCACTGTATTGTAATCACATCCATGGGGCATGCTCCTCCTGATTGACTGGCATGCGGTCCCCAATAAGACTGTGTAGTTTCAAACTCACCGGACAACAAAGCGCTTGATGGCCTTATCCTTTGGGATAAGCTTGGCCGTCGACACGCAGCAGACGCGCTTGACGTGTCCGCGTCCCTTCTTGTTACGTCCGTGGTTGCGGCGCTTGACAGTCATGTTTTCTCCGTTGACTTTTTCTCCAAATTCGGGCAGTGGCTTGGTTCTTGGGCGGGCATTCGTTCAAGCGCCTCGCCGCCACCAACTTTCGTCGGGACCCAAACCACCAATCACCGTCCATCTGGATGTTCTCATTGGCCAAAATAAAAAACATGGCTTTAACCAACAGAATTGGAGCGAAGGGAGAAATGTCACTATCACGAGGGACTGTGTCTTGGTTAGTGTTTGTGAGAGGAAATGGCGATGATCATGAAGAGGCGATTTACAGGGCTGTTCTGCCAAATGGATGTGATCGTGTTGCATACCATATCTTCAGGGACGATGTAACCATTCAGTAGTTCTCCATGGAGTTTTTTTCTTACACACCTGAATTAGAGGCTACTCAAGGCACGGACTTCAGATGTCGATATCATGTCGAGACGAAACTGCCTTGAGAAATATGTTGGGGTAATGGAAACATTGTACTTTCGTGGCCATGTACCAGGAAGACTCAGGTACTCCGCGGATTCAATCCCGTGGTTTCAAAAAGTTGATGGAATTGGGGGAGCGTCGTGATTTCAGTGAGACCCAATAGCTATTGTAGTAATAACGGTGTCAATATATTTCGACGGGGTCGTCGTTCATTCTTTTTATCCATGCATCTCTCCGTCTTCCTGTACAAACTGACGCGAGAGGAGGCATCTACTTCAAGTGCTTCATGATCTGAGGAACAGACTGGATGGAGGTGTGTGGCAAAAACAACAACAATCATCGTCAGAATGAGGTCAATCCACAAGCGCCATTTCCACGAAAATTGGCAGCACGTACGCATTTGTCGACGCAGTGAAGGAAATCAAAGTACTGGCCGTCGCAAGCTCCGACTCCCTTGGCCTTGATGCGGTCGACGCACGCCTGGTACGTCGAGAAGTAGGCCGTGCACTTTGGCTCACACGCCTTGCGGATTGCTGGCATCACATCAACTGGCTCTTCGTCCGACTGAAATCATCACACACGATAAAAACGTAAGCATTCGTCACCATGATCCCCCTTCATGGCAAGGGGGTGACGACTGCACTACCGCCGCCCCCATTGCGCGCGCGTACGCCAAGCATGTCTTACCATTGCTTCTTCGTTTCGTGCAACTGATCCTCACGTGGAAAATGGACGGCTGAACAGTGCAAACCCACGGAAATACCGGTATGTTACCGGTATTTTCGGCTGAAGTAGCGGTACGGGACAGAGATATGCACCACCACAATCAGTCCAAAAGCTCAGGCCACATCGTCACAAGCCCTGTATGATCAAATTGTTACAGGTATCCAAGCCTGGCATGTCCACAACTGAAGCTCGCTGGCCTCAGCAAGTGCCGCTTTGTGGTACAGCAGCATGGATGGCTTTGGTCCGGGTGGCCCGCCATTGGTATCATTGGTATGTTTGGTGGTCCATCCTGAAGTGACGATAGCCCTCAGCAGATATTTTGTCAAAAGTGGGTAGGTTGTGGTTCGTTGCGTAATTACCCTGTTTTGGTGGTGGTGTTTGTGGCTCGGTCTGCGTGTGTGGGGCTCTTGGAAGATTGATTGTGGGCGTCGAAACAAGCAGCGAGCACCGCTTCCTTCCTTCCTCTCTAATTCATCCGCCACCCCATCATGTTGGCGCGTAGTGTTCGTGCGGCGGCGGCCCGTGCAAGTGTCGCGAAGAACGCGTCGCGCTCCTTCCGGTCGTCGGCGGTCGTGGAGAGCGCTTTCGTGCAGCACCGCGACACGGAGGACAACAACAACGACACATCGTTTGACTTTACGCCGGACAACTATGAGCGCGTTCAAGCGATCATGGACCGGTACCCGGAAAACTACAAGGCCTCAGCGATCATCCCGTTGCTGGACTTGGCACAGCGCCAACACGGCGGCTGGCTGCCACTCGCCGCGATGAACAAAGTCGCGCGGATCGTGGACGCCAAGCCCATCCAAGTGTACGAAGTCGCGACGTTTTACACCATGTTTAACCGCGAAAAAGTCGGCAAATACTTTATCCAGCTCTGTGGCACGACGCCATGCATGATTTGTGGCTCGGAGGAGATCAAGAAAGTCATTGAAGACAACTTGGGCATCAAGGAAGGCGGTACGTTTTGTGACATTATCATTCCTAATCTTTAGCAGAGGCTTGACTAAAATTCTATGGTTTATTACAGAGTCGACGGCCGACGGCAAGTTTACGCTGCGTGAAGTGGAATGCCTTGGCGCGTGTTCCAATGCGCCAATGGTCCAAATCAACGACGATTTCTACGAAAACTTGACACCAAAGACGACGGTCGAGTTGATGGAAGCCTGCAAGAAAGATCTGCCGCCACCGATGAACAAGTGGGGCAGCTTGCCCATGAACGGACAGCTTTCTTGTGAAGGACCACAGGGAAAGACCTCGCTCAAGTGGGCCAAGCACCCACCCGCGGGTTTCCGGATGCGTCCCGATAGCGAGCTGCAGCCAAAGGTGGACCCATCCACGATCAAGGAGGAAATGCTGTACTAAAATGCAGAAGCGGCTGAGTGGCGCATCGGAAATTGATCATAGTAGAAACACAAAGGGTGCGTAATAACCCTGTATCGTCCGCGCTCTATTTGTGTGTCTGTCCTGGGTCCAACCATGAACAAAATACATGCTCTCAAAAAAAAAAGAAGTTTTTTTTCAAAATTGGTATTTGCATCTTTCAGCTACATATATGTGATACCGTCCACGGGGTGTCGATGGGATACAGGCCTGACGGCCACACTGCTTCAATGACCAACTATTAACGACCGGCAAAACAGAAGCGAAGAAACGCTGGCCCAGCCAGTGAGGTGGCCAAAAAATAACCCGATACACGTCACGGCCACGTAGTCCGAGACCGACACGACCTCTTTTGGCTTTCTCTGCGACGCCGACGGGTCCCCGAGGATACTCATGGTGCTGTCGCGACTACCAAAACGTCGGCAAAAATGGAACCCGGCAAAGCCCACGACCGCCAAATCCAGCGCAAAAGTATGTCTCAGCGTGCCAATCCAGCCCAACGAATGCGCACTTGCGCCAAAGAAACCCGTGCAAAAGGAAAGAAGCAACGGCGCCAGCTTGGCGAGTGATTCGCCGACGTGGGGCTTTAGTGCGTGGCCATAGTAATCGTAGAGTTTCCGCTTTTCCGCATCCGAAAGCACTTCATACGCTGAGAGACAGAGAGAGACCGTGTCAGTGACAACGCCACAAATAAAACGACCATGAGCAGTTCAGGTTTGTGTACCTTGTTTGATGGCCTGGAAATGCTCAGGCGCCGCATCTGGGTTCTTATCTGGATGGTACTTGAGCGCCATGGACCGGTACGCCTTGACGATCACGGTCGCGCTGCGCAAGATCAAGACACGGGGAACCACACAGGTCAGAGTCACCAAATAACACCACGTAAACGTAAAAAAGTTACCTCGCATCTCGATCCACATCCAGCACTGTATAGTAACACGACGACGGCTGGAACCGCGTCATATCGTTGTGGCTTCTTTTCCGACTCGTTTTGCTCGCTCCCCGCCCCACTGGTGTCACGTGGCCGCCCGGAACCAACTCAACTCAAATGCCGCCAGTTGATTTGATTCTCTTGTTCTTCAAGCATGTGACGTTGGGCCTAGCAGTGAGTTCACGTCACATGGTCACGGGGCCGTTTTCATCAGGTGGTCCACATCACCTTAGTGATTTTATCCAATCAATGGTATTCTGTGTTGAATTGGACAACTTTCATTGGCTATATATACATATCGCAACCATCATTCTCGCAGAAATTGACCATTGACTTTTTCGCTGTTGGGAAACGAAGGAGAATTGGGTGTGTTCTTCAAAAAGCCCCAACAAAAGGCAAAAAAAAAAAAAACCGCAAGGAGAAAAAAAGCAAATGAGTTTCGCCGACTTTGCCGCTGGTGGCGGCGCCGCCAAGGGCAACATGGGCATGTCCAGTGCGTTAGGACAGCGTTCGAATGGGAATCTCGGTGCTGGTGGTGGCGCTGGTGGCGCCGCTGGTGGTAAACCCAACAAACACGTCGAAGCCGCGACACTCAAGTTGGAACAGTTTCAACGCCAAGTGGTCGCGATCAAACGCGCCGCTGCGATGGGGAACACCAACAACAACAACCAAAACTTGGCTGCTTCCCGTAAGAACTCGACAGGCGCGAATTCCATCGACGACGATCTCCATGACCGGATACGCTTCGCCTGTGTCTTACAGCAAGAGATCGCCAAGGCGCTGACGCTGATCCCACAGGATGCGACCAACTCGCTTCTAAAGCGCAAGCTCTGTAAAGATTTTGAAGCGATTTCCACGCAGCTGGAGACCGCGGTCGTGAAGATCTCGTCGCGTGAACAGGCCATGCAAGAAGCGCTCATGGCCGAGCAGCAACATCAAAAGGCCTCCCATCAGGGCAAGATCGTGGGCGAACATCAAGGCCAAGTGGTCGAGTTTGAAGAACTGGAAAATGAAATCGCCCATAATGAAGCGCTGATCGAAGAGCGAGAGAAAGATATCAACAAAATCCATCAAAGCGTCGCGCAAGTGCATGAGATTTTCCGAGACTTGGCGACCATCGTGCAAGAGCAACAAACTGCGATCGATGATATTGAGACCCACATCCACGAGTCACTAGAACAGACCCAGCAAGGTCTGGAAGAAGTCAAGAAGGCGTCCGAGATGCAACGCACATGTGCCATCCAGTAGACGACAGTGGGGAGAGATGAGCACTATTTGGATAGATCGACAAAATACTGCATTCTCGAGGGTAGGCGCTTCCATATTCAATATCAACACACCGCAGATGGTGGTCATACACGTGAATATATTAAATGCAGCATGTCGCGTTCTTCCAATATATAGTGTGCATGAAGTGAAGTCCTTGAGCGGTCGTTTTTTGTTATTTTTGCCAGTATTAATACCTTTTCAGTGGGAATAATACCGTAAGCCGTTTCGTGAACAACGGGCAGGCACCAGCAAACGGCAACAGCAATCCATCCGCAATTGCCCGCTGTAGTATTCGCTCGGTCTATCGCTGACTCCATGGACGAGCGGAATGGCTGCGCCACGGATGACGCCTCGATGGCGGCGGCGCGCGCCACGACGCCAGCGGTGAGAGCGCAACCCACTGAGCCTGCAGCTAGCGCATTGAAGCTGCTCCATGAAAAACAAACGGCCGAGATCAATGCGAAAGACTTGCTTTTAGCACGTAAAAACGAACGTATCGAAGAATTACTGCAACAACTCACAGTAAAAGACCAGCAACTTGCAGCAAAAGACTGGGCGGTGGAGCATGGGAAAGCCAAAATTCAGGAATGCGAAGGCGAAATTCAAGAATTGAAACTCCAATTGGAAAAAGAAGAAGACGAATTCCAGTTGATCCATGCGGTGATGGAGACAAAAGACCACCAAATCATGAAGAAAAATGAAGAAATTACGCAACAAAAAGAAGTGGAAGTGCAATTGAAGAAAGAAATGGATAAATTACAAGTGCAATTACGGAAATGTGAAAAACTCGTGGAAAATAACCAACCACCAGAGACCATGGATGCGTGTTTATCTCCACGCAGTTTCCATGAAAACCAACTGATTTCGCTTCGTGATGATGCGATCCATGCCAAAACAAAAGAGATTTGGCTCTTGGCAGGCCAAAATGACCAATTACGATGCCAATTAGATGAACTGGAGGCCGAATTAGAACGGCTCCAGACCAGTTTTATGAGTAAAGAAAACGATTTAGCGAAACGTGACCGTAAAATTGAAAAATTGGAAGCCGAAATTGAAAGTTTACAAGTCGCCCGCCAACAAGCAGAGGGCCGAGAGCGTGCGATTGAGATCGCGACAACGCAAAACACCAAGCTCTTACAGGCTTTGCAAACACAAGAAGTGCAACGCGACGATTTACAGCTCCATTTAGAGCAAGTGGAACGGGAATATCAGGAATTGAAGCTCCACTATCGTGAAATTTTGAAAACATCGGCTGTGAATGAAGTTGAAGTGCTCCATAAATCGAAAGAAGCAGAACACAAATCCAGTGCGTTGAGTATTTTACAAGATAAATTACACAAAGAACGGAAATCGCTCCATGACGAATTGGCAAGAGAACGGATCCAGGCCCAACTGGAAGTGGAAAAATTACAATCCGAATTAGTGATGCGGCGTAATAAACAATACGAACTGACGCTGCGTGTGCAAGAAAGTGATGCCAAGCTCCATGAGCTGA
>JAADWJ010000534.1:0-16522 GCA_023336165.1 Pythium monospermum
CCAAAAAAAAAAAAAAAAATGGAGACACCAATGTGAACTGCATTGTCACCGAATATTAGCCAATCAAAAATCGCCTCCCTCGACACAGGAATATCAGCCAATCCAAAATCTTCTTGACCACTTCCAAGGATCAACCCAAGATTCGAAGATTTTTCCCTTTGACATGGAAACAGCAAGCTCTTCTTCGTCGCCACAGAAGAAGACGAAGAACACAGAGAAGAAGAACGAGAACCAACGTCCCAAGAAGCCGTGCACCAAGTGTTCCAAGCTGATCTCGTGTTCGAACTTTTCCAAGCACGCGTACAAGTGTAGCGGACCCAAAGTGACCAAAACGCGCAAGCTGATCTCCCACGACCATTACGAGCGCCACAAGAAGAAAATCCAAGCGAGGCGGAAAGAACACAAAGCAGTTGCTGGTGAGCAAAACAACCAGCGCTGTAAATCCGACGCCGACGAAGTTGAACTTTGATTTTTGAAGAGTCTCATTTGAAGAGCTTTTTCCCCGCTCCAGCTACTCCCAGTTCAGAATGAGCGGCGCGATCGCCAAGGCCTTTGAGCAGGCGCTGCGCAACCAAGGCACCGCGCTGACTCATGAGGACTTGCTCCGCCAGTATCCAACATCAGCTACCCAGACGTCGTCCTCGTCTACCATCATTGCATCGCTGGAACAGTGCGAATTCTATGATGAATTTTCCAGCCAACCCCACGAAGCCAATGCCAAGATGCAGCAAAAGCTTCAAGAAGCAAAACATATGCATGGCAACAAATACGTGAACAAAATCTTATCCTCCAAAAAACACCACGCGCTCAAAAAGCATCGACAATATGATTTCCGACTGGATGACGAAGAAACAAACAAGCTGCAACAAAACGGCTTTGTGGTCTCGCAACGCATGTGCGCAGAAAGCTTTGCCGAGATTTACTACCGCTTGTACAGTGACGATATGCCCGTGTACATCACAAGCGACTCGGTTTTGCATGCGTGGCATCGCAGCTTTGATGCGTTTCTGGTCGAGTTGGAAGAGAAAAACCTCCGGAAGGTTCTCATTCATGTACTGCAAAAGATCAGCGCGGCTTGCCATGGTCTCCATGCCTCGGCGAGTGACGTGGCCTGCAAACGCGTGGTGCTGGATGTCGACTTGTATGTGAGTATCGCATTGGAGCTGCTCACGGCGACGCGCAGCCATGTGCTTCCTGAGAACAAGCAGCGAGCAGCCGTGACCCACAAGGCCATTGAACGCCAAGAGCTCACTTTTGTGAGCTTGTTTTGCTATGGAGAAACAACCCGCCAAGTGGATTTTTCATTGTTCAAGCCACGTGGCCATTACACCAAGTCCACCAAGTTAATGCAGTATTTTCAAGCCATGACGTGGCTTGGCACGATTGATTTCCGAGTGGATGGCACAGAAAACGAACCGCAAAGTGATTTGTATCAGCTCCAGTGTGCGTGTATGGTGGTCTATTTACTGCGTTGTGGGGACAAGCAAGTGCTGGACAGTGTGAAGACATTGGAGACGGTGATCTCGTCGATCGCAGGCGATGGCATCGGCTGCGATTCCATGACGCCTCTTCAGCTACATGAGCTGCTGGCAAGCGACTGTGATATCCTGGCCACGTATTGCGCGATGGATAGTGAAGCATCCTTGACTTCGCTTCAGGGAGAGATCGCTACCCGCGGCTTTGGCGCGCAAGCCATCGCTGGCCACCCGATGACCGAATCTCAAGAAGCTGCTTCTTCTTCAACTGCCGGACCGACGCGTCTGCCCACGTCGTTTGCCTTTCTTGGCCAGCAGTTTGTGTGGAGTGCGTTTGTGTTATCCAAACTCGTGTACGACCAAGTGATCCAAGGCGAGGAGAAAATCGTGCGACGCATGCCCAGTGCGGTGGACGTGGCGTTTGCGCTTTTTGGCCAAAATGTCGCGAGCCAAGAGATCGCCAACCGCATGGCCGCCTCCACCACTTCCGACGCCAGTGAAGGCTTTGTGCGGTTCCGTGATGGTGTTCCGTACGCGTCCAACTTGGTCGCATTACGCCAAGTCATCGACCACCACTTCTCTTCCTCTGCAGATCCAGCGACGTGTAGCGTGGCGATGCTGTGGCAACTCGCACTTCGTGAATTGTCCCAGCAAAGTGCCGATTCTGCGAGTGTTTTTGCCTCCGAAACGTGGCAAAAAAGGCAAATGAATACGCAACTCGCCTCGTTCACGCAATTGCGCCATGATACGATCTTGTACGCCAAGCAAAGCTTCACGAGGGGAACCCGCTGTGAGTACGCGGCCGGTTTTGTGGACCCGTACCCGTTGTTTTGGGCTCGGATGCAACAACTTGGTGAAAAAATGGACCAATTGCTCGCTCGTCTTCAAGTTTTATTTGGTACTCGTACTGATGGTGATGAGGACGATGATGATGACAAGTACGGGTCGACATTCCAGTCCAAAGCGACCCGTTTCTTCAGTAATTTCACGCACGTCACGCGCCAATTGACTGAGATTTCAATCGCCCAGTCGCTGCATCGCCCATTGAGTGACCCACAAACTCAATTTTTGAAAAATGTCATGGAAGAACGAGGGGGAAGTGGTGGGTCGCGGTATTTAGGCTGGTACCCGAGTCTTTTTTACTTGCATCGTGAAGATTCGGGCAAGCAAGACCACTTGGTGGCAGATATCCACACCGATGTGCCGTCGGTGGAACATGGCGACCCTGGCGGCGTGCTCCACCTTGGTGTCGGAAATGTGAACATGGGCTTTTTCATTGTCGAGAATGTCATGTACGCTGGCCCCGTGTTTAGCAGTTACGAGTTTGTGACCACGATCAACGAACGGCTCACCGATGGGGAATTCAGTGAGCGGTTGGACGAGTTTGAGCCACCAAAATGGGCCACGGAGTCGTTTTTGGCGGAGAGCAAGGCGCTCCATGTGAGCCAAGCCAAGTTGGGGTTTCGAAGACGCTAAACAAGCATCCATTTTGTATTGTTACTGGTTTTCGGGTTTTTTTTTTTACGGAAAAATAAATATTGATGAAAAAAATATAACGTTGTCGACAAAAACACGGTTGAAAACGTGTACTTCTTACTTGACCAGCATGCAATGGTAGTTGTGGCTGGCATGACGATGCCTCATAAGACATGCGTGCCATGGTGGTTCAAGTGGCCACCTGAGAGGACCTCGTGTTCTTTTTATGTGCTGCGGGGAAGACGCTGGCGCTTGTGTCTGTGTGTATTTTTTTGCCAGTTCTTCAGTGCTGCAACAGATGATGATGCGCGAGTCTTTCTTGCCGCATGCGTGCGATCGCCACATTCAGCGCATGCCGCAGCTGCTGTGAGTGGACATCGTGCGCGAGTCCTTGCTGAAACGCACTGCTGGCGTCAGCAAAGTTTGCCATCACAAACAACGCCAACCCTTTGCGGAAGTATCCCTACAACAACACCACATCATTTAGCACTTGCTTACAAACACTACGATCACAAGAGAAGCGAGCAAAGCGTAAGACGTACCACCGTCGCAGTCGGTTCCATGCGAATCGCCTGGTCGGCATCGTGAACGGCATCTTCGCACTGTCCCAATGCGGCTCGTAAAGTCGACCGCCGTGTATACAGCGTCGCCATATTGCGGGGCGTCTCGGCGTTCAAGTGGATCAGCTTGTCATACTTGGCCAGCATGTCCACGAGCTCATTCTTGTGGATTTCAATGCGATCGACTCGCAAAAAGGCTTCGTGGAGAGGGTGACACGACACCGAGTTCATCAGGTCCTTGGCTGCCTCTGTCTCGGTCGTAGTCTCGGTTGCCATCACATTCACAGGCGATGAGCTGGTCGTGGGTGTCAAAGACGGCAACCTCTTGGTTGACGCTCCGTCGCCACGGTTGTTGTTGTTGCTCCGCTGGCTCTCGGAAGACCCACTCCGTGACTGCCTCCTCGATGGACTGTTGGAAGTATCACTACCAGTTGGCGTGGTGGCTGTTCGCTTGCCTTGCTTGCTCTTGGGCTTCTTGGTGGTCCCACTGGTAGTATTGTTTCTACTGCTGGTAGTGTTAGTTGTAATACTGCTACTTCTACTGGTCGTCTTGATGGGCGACATGGGCAGGCGACCCATCGAACCCGACACAGCAGGAGTAGTACCACCAGTAGTAGAGGCAGTGGAAAGCACGGGCGCCGACTGGGAGCTGCTGAGTGTCTGGCCATTGCTGCCGTGGATCATGCGCATAAATGGGTGGGGTTTGGAATTGCGCAGTGTGAACTTGTGGGCGTCACATCCGAACTCATGGTATCGTCCTTTCTTGATCAGCGCGACACAATTACACTCTCGCAAAAAGCCACTCGCTTCCAGTGAAAGCTTGATCGCGTGGACTTGCTTTTTTTCAAAATGGGCTCGTAGTGCTGTCTCGTACAACAAGTCGGTCGCCGCTTTGGCGTCCGCTTGAGGATCTTTCGCCAAGGTCGTGGGCTCCATGGGGTGTGCCTTAAAGTCGACACCTTGAAGTTGTTTGGACAGTCACCCACATGGACTATCACAAAAACGAGGGCTTCGCTATTATAGCAGCAGATAAATACTTCGAAGTAGCTTTTCAGGAAACCTAAAAACAGCATAAAAAAATGTTTTATTTTTGTTTGGATATGGTTTGGTGAAAAATAATAGATATTTTGGTGGGTTTTTTTTCTTCGCTCTTGTTGGTCACCACAGTCTCCATGGCGTTGCGGCCGCACTTAATCGACGACGGATTTCTTGTTGCTGGCGTCGCGTGCGCACCGAGAGGCCTGTGCCTCCACCTCCTCCTCCTCCACCACTTTTTGTCATCCCTTGATCGGTTTGGTCTTGGCCATATTCTTGGCTGTCGGGGTCACTTTGGCAAACTAAAAGAAAATCGACAGCGGCACCACGCACGTCAGCAACAGAAGGAAATCGGGACGAGTAGCTGTACCCATCGTCGTCGTCACCATGATCCTCCATCCCCATCTCCATCTCCTTGGATGGAGATGAGGATGAGGAACAGGAGGATACCGGCACCAACACAAGGCAAGACGACAAGCCACGTACTTCTTCCCACGCGTTTTGGAACCGGGTCGATGTGCGTTGGAACGCGTCCCATATGGGCTCCACGACGCTTGGCACGCCTTCACAACAGCCCCGCGAGTCGTCGTCCACTTGGTCATCATCATCGGCCAGCTCATCGGCCGAGGCATCGTCATCATCTTTCTCCAGCGACCACTCGTGGGTCGTGATGGTCTTGGTCACCGAGTACCGCTGTTGTTGTTGTTTCGGTGGTGGCGCTCCGACGGTCGGCGGCGTCGCGACAATCGACGTGCGTGATTCGGGCGTTTCAAACTGCTTGAGCACACTGGATCGGCGCGTTTTGAGCCCCGGCGATGGCGTTTGGATGTTGGAAGTTGGTGAAAACAGCGCGGCCAATGGAGACAATGACTCGCTCTTGCGCTTCTTCGTGGCTGTCGGGTCATTCTCCATGGAGACAACCTCGACGGTCATGCTCGTGCGCTTGCTGGCCCGTCTCACCGGCGTGGCTGCTTGCGATTGGCCGCTTTTGACTGGAGAGGACGACGAGGCATTGTACGTGTACCCGCCTGTGGTTGTCTTGACAGGCGACGAGGACAACCGTTTGGACGAATAAGACGATGAGGAGGAGAAGGACGGCGCGATCTGGATCATCTCTGGACTGTTGGAATCCGATTCGTCCAGCAGCTCCATGTCCATATTCAGTGTCTTTTGCGTCTTGTTCCACCTCATCGCCGAGCGTCCCTGATCTAGCAGGCTCGCGTGGCGCTTGGCTGCCTCTGTCTGCGCACGCGCCATGGCTCGGCCCGCGGTGCGAACCTCTTCCAGCAAGCGCAGCACTTGCAATGGCGTGCCATCGTAATAACTGGGCAAATACTCCAAGCAGTACAAATCGCGCGGGTTTACTCCTTGTTGGATCTTGAGCCCCGCCGCGGATAGAAATTTACAGTCTTCGTTGGTCAGCTCAATGTACTGCGACCCACTTTGGCTCTTCTTCATGCGCATTTCATGTTCTTCTTCTTCTTCGTAGCCGCGGCTTCGGCGCCGCACAAGCGCGTTCCACATGATTCCACACCGGCTGGCTGGCTGGTGATGATACAAAACTGCAAAAGCTGAAGAAAGAAAGAAAGAGAGGACTGCTGGTTTCACAGTGAACGTGAAGTGTGTAGCCCTTTATAATACGCACCCAACGACTGCCTGTATATATATATGCAATACTGCCCGTCGCCTACCGGTAAATATAGATCGAACGCAGTGGTAAATGGAGCGTGCTTCCGTTGGCCACCCCCACACAATTTTGTTTTTCTTTTTGTCTGGCGTGCCTCAACAAAATTGACATTGGCGCCAACGACCCACAATTTGGAGCCATTTGGCCTACATTAGGACCATATCCATCCAGGATAAAAAATTTAGCGTCGTCCCATCGTGGTTTGGAGAATTATCAGCATACCGCGTCGTTTGATTGGTCAGATTGTTTACCTCTGTTATGTAAACAAGTTGGCGGAATGCAGATATAGAGGTATGTTTCTGAGACCATCATTCTACCACCCAGGTTTTTGGCGCGCGCTTGCAAACGGTTTGCTTGATATTGCGAGCGAAAGCCATCTTCCCGTCGTCATCGCCATCTTTCTGTGGGTGCATCGGGGTCGTGGAAGTGATGGACCCATTAGTAAATCATAGCGCCCACTCTCCTCCTGGAAATGGTCTATCGCTCAACACCAGACGCGCGGATGTGGAGGATGTAACGTCCCAACAGTGCAGCGCCGATCCCAATGCATTTGCTGGGTTGCAACGTCCACAGAGCGTCGTCTTGCCCATGGGCCATGGTCAAAACACAGCGACGGGAGGTATGCGCCTTACGCTAGATTTGGGTAACTCGGTCTCGCGGTTGAGCCAGTGGGGCGTGAGCAGTCAGCCACAGAGTCAGTTCAATGAGGTGTTTCAGGACACCCAGCATGACGAGGACGAGGGCGACTGCAGCGACGATGAACGAGAGCCGACGTATGATGATGAAGCGAAGTCAGGTGGGAATACAGCAACTGAGGCAGTACAGCAAAAGCGAGAAGAAGACGAAGAAGAAGAAGGAGAAGAAGGAGAAGAAGGAGAAGAAGGAGAAGAAGGGTTGTTATCGCGATTGGAGCAGCAGTGGGCGGGCAAGAAGGCTGCGGCCAAGGACAACAATGCTCGCACGGTCATCGATGTGGACGACGATGACGATGCTGATGGTGAAGAAAACGACAGCGACGGCAAACAGTATGCAGCTGGATCAAGACACGATAGGGACCAGGTTGACCCAAGTTGCGATGCGTTCGTGGCTGCACCACCTGTGGTTCAAGGCGATATGGGCGATATGGGCGATATGGGCGACATGGGCGATATGGGCGATATGGACGAAGAGGACGACGAAGACCCCAATGCGACGCCACGTCGTGTAGACTCAGACTCAGATGCTAACAGTGATGACGCGTATCACAATGGACAAGGCGACTCGGACGGAGATTCTTATCCAGATACACAGCCACTAGAAGATGAAGACGACGACGTCGAGCAGCAAGGTCAATCCCACACCCACGACCACCACCAAGACACTGAAGCATTTGCTGACACGATCGACGAGGCCAATTTTGACTATGGAAGCGCCTCTAACGATGCCCTTCTTCCAAGCACGCCACTCCACGATCCGGCTGAGCCAATTGCTGCTGCTGCTCCTGGGGAAACGACCGTCGAACGCCAGAATCGCTTTCTCAAACGGAAACAAAAAGCATGCGATTCGCTCCATGGAGATGCAGATGCGTTTGTCAACACAGAGGACCAAACACTTGTTGAACTGGCGGAAAGGATACACAAAGAACGCGCAGCAACGGCGACGACGACGACGACGACGACGACGACCAAGCCGTTGATGAACACCGATTCAGAAGCGTCAACAAACAGTGAAAACCAAACGCTTGCGGAGATCGCTGCACGGATACGCGAAAACCGCGCGCTGGCTACGAAAAACAGCACAGAAGGCATTGCCAGCGCATCAGCTTGGATGGCAGGCTCGCCACCGAAACCCCTGCCATTGCCCAGTCGTCGCTATGGCGTTGGTCAAGTCACCGTTGCGTCTCAAGACGAAAATCAAGAGGACCTGCCGCCCACTCAGCCTTCGAAGAAACGAAACGATGCGGTCGCTCTCAAGAAGAGAGGCAAGGCGGACCCCTCGGTCACGACCCAACTGTCTGCACCGCAGGAGAAAGTGTACGAGTTTGTGGATTCCCAGTCAAACTGCCAGTGTGGTGGCGTGGTTTGTACGTGTTCGACGACGCTGGTGACATCCCCTGTGCCAGCGAAAACTACCTCAAAACCATCGTCGGCGATTCGCAACCTCGAGTTTTCCTTTGCGATCCCAGAATCCCAAGACGGTGAGTCGCAGTTGCTGGACAGTCTTCCTGACTTGGGCGCGCTGGCGTTGAAAACGTTGCAAGCCGCCGCAGGCCACATGGAGACAAGTACGCAAGAACAACAGCAGAAGACTCAGCCCACCCTGCCCGTTGCTGCTTCCAAGCGGAAAGCGTCCAATGATGACGAAGATGATCGCGGTAACGGCAGTGACGTCCAGATGACACCAACGAAGAAGCCGAAGCAAGCCAAGGACGCAGCTCCTCGCACACCCTCTTCCAATCGAAAACGAGGCCGCGCATTTCTTTCTCCTGATGCTGGAACGGATCCGACTATCGGAACAAGGCGAGACGTCACGCCGAAGAAGAAGTCGACGCGTGGTGTTGGTACCGCCGCCAACACTACCACCACCACAGCAACAGTACCAGCGCCAGCTGTAAATGGCCTGTCCACGCCCAGCGTTCGTACGCGTGCGCGGATGCTATCACCTGTACCAACAGCGGCGCGCACGTATTCGTCGCGGTCCAAGTCGTTGTTCAAATCCAAATTTGAGTTTTGTTTGACTGGGTTTATCGGCGAAGGCGAATCGAATCTCACGCAATTGCTGGAAGATTACGGTGGCAAAGTATGTGAACGGTACAAAGACGCACTCCAAAAAGGCGCATCCGCAAAAGCTACCAAGACCGTGGTGATCGCGACGCCAGTGTCGTGGCGCAAGCTCAAGTTTATGTACGCCATCGCGGCTGGCATCCCCGTGGTTCATCCTGAATGGATCCACGCGTGTATCAGTGCAGAAAAAGTGGTGCCATTTGAAGGGTACTGTGTACCCTCCGGGTACTCGGTCACGACGGGCAAGTTTGAGTGCATACCAGTGAAAGAACTGGAGATCTTCAGAGGGTTACGCTTTGGTATCCCACATGATGTCCAGCCATCCGCTCAAAGTAGCACGACGGCGATGAGCGAAATCATTGCGTTCATTCTTGATGCGTGTGGCGCGGACGCCGTCGAACAAGTAAGTATGAGATTTGGAAAGGGGGATACCATGGGTTATACTCCGTATTTTGACTCGCATACGGTTGTGGTTATGCTAGGATCTGAAGCCTTCGCGAGAGAGCGCTGTGGACGTTGTGCTGGCTGATGAGTACACCAAGGTACTGAATACCAAACCACTTTAGATGCATCTACTGAAGATTAATTAACTCATGGTTGCCATCATTTACGGTAGGTGTGTGATTACTACGCGCGGAAGCACCGGGTGCCTGTCAAGACCTTTGCCTGGGTGACCGAATGCATGATCCTTCAGGTAAGTCCCACTCTTTCCTCCCTTCTTTGTATAGCATGATCAAAAGGCCCCAATGGATATTGACAGTCATGCCTGTACGATGACGCTGTATCGTAGCGGTTCTTGGCGCCAGAGACTGTGGATTTCACCCCTCTGCCTGCCCTCCACGCGGACGCCAAGCGCAGTAGCGTCGAGACTGTGAACGCTGCGACGGCCCAGATCGGCGACAGCGAAGGCACAACGCTCAAGTTGTACACTGGGGAACTCGTGCTGGTGGATCTTTCCGACGAAGGCAAAATCGACCATTTCTTGCTGTTTGATGTCTGCGAGATCGTGAGCATCCAGCTGAGCCCGCCGGAGAGCGGTAAGCGGAAGCAAGACCCACTCCATGCGACCGCCAAGACTGTCAAGCTCCACGTCGGCGTCCTCGAACGGTACGATGCAAATTATGAGCCCCACTCGTGGTGTTGCTTTGATTTACACTAACAACCGCTCTGCTTTTACGATGACGTAGATATCCGAATTCGCCAGCGCTTCGCCGTCGCCATTTGCGGGTGGTCGTTCTGACGCCTGATAAAGTCAAACGGCGTGTGGTCGCCGTCTCCATGAACGACTTTGACGCGCTAGAGTATCGAGATGAAAGCATTTTCTACTATGAAGAGTAACATGGAATCAGATGATCAATATTCCCCCCTCAGATCGGACTCAGACGACCTCGATCTGATCCCAACCTTGAAGAGCCACTTGCAAAAGATCATCCTCCTCACCATGGAGCCGCTGGATGCCATCTCCATGGGCGTGTTTTCGTATTTAAACAAGCACAACCATGTCTCACACCTGGACCATAAGCCATGTGTGGGCGCCACCAGTGCGCAGCTCACGGTCTGGGACCAAAAGAACCACCCGTGTGTCTTGCCGGATGATCTCAAGCGGTTTTACACAGTCACCAATGGCCTCTCGGTCAAGTGGTACGCGTCTTTCCGTGGTGCGTTGCCAGCGGTTCTATCAGTTTGTTGGGTATCCTAGACTAGTACTAATGATACAAAAACGGGCGCAGGCAGCCCCGCACTTGTCGGCCATTTTTGTCTCAACAGCGTCCAGGATTTGCAGCGAAGCCGCGTGGACAAATTCGCGTTGCTGTGCCGGCCAGTGGATCGCCACCGGATTCGCCATGTACACGTGGGTAGTACTGTAGTAGCTCATGGAGGGCTACGGCCAAGTCTATGTCTAATGTAACATGTACTGTGCTTGTTCTCCGAGCAGGCCGATGGAAGTGTCCAGGTGTTCCCTCTCGAGTCGTCTCCGCAGTTTGGCCAAGTCGCACTCGTCTTCTTTGCTGGTACATGCGTCATACTATGAAATATTGTTATCAAGCGATGGGTCTTGGGTGGCTCACACCGTATCGTGTAGCCAAGTCTCAGATTTGGTTTCGCGATTTGAGAGGCCGATGGAGTTTCCTGGCGGAAAGCTTTACGCATTACTACCGCATGATGATCGCACATCTTGGGCTCATTTCGTGGCAGTCTCTTTTTTCGGATGCCGGTATGGACCCGTCGCGCCGCCCGTGGTTTTATTTGTTCATCCCACAGCGCGTCGCGATGGACCAAGAACACGAACAGCAACAGCAGCAGGCCCACGCGTCTCTTCCGGTGTCTCCTACCAAGCGAGAGCTCCTTGTGGTGGGCTCGCTCACTTGATTCGGAAAGATATCAACACGAAAACATATTATTAAATTGTTTTTTCAATGGTTTTTCTTGACGAGTACTCGTGGGTCATCCAGCACGGAGTACGTGTCCAGTATTCTGTGCTTGTAGAGCACATTTGAGACGGCCTGCGTGAGCGCGTACACGATCACGACCATGGAGAAATACTGTTGTTTTGAGAAAGAGCAGGACGATCAGCAAACCGGCAGTAGAAACCCACACATACTCCAAGCACCTACGCACCTGGATCCACGCTGTTTTGAGCAGCTCTGCCCACGTTGGTCGGTACCTAAAGGAAACCCGCACGTCAGTTTCATACATAGAGTATCTCCTGCGTCGTGAAGTAACAAGCCAGTCCACTCACAGTACGCTGACGGAAGGGATTCGAATCGTGAGATCCAGTTGGAACGACCGCTGTGTGGACGGAGACGTACGAGGCGCCACGTCGGTTGTCCACATCGGATACGGGACGTCAAAGTGGGTGTGCCCTAGTGTGTTGACAATGTGTCGATTGTTAGTGTCCAGCCACGGGGTCTCCCTCCCTTCATCTACGATCCTCACGTACAGTCTCTTGCTTGATGTGAGGACACGATGGCGTCCAGATCCAGATCACGAGCGCCGACGATCCGCGAGGTATTCAAGAGCGGTTTGCCTGAGAAAGGGTACTGCGTTCTATCACCAGTAGTTAGAGTCAGCACACCTGCTACAGACAGGGAGTGGACGACGACTGTACTTGGTTGTGATTTGTGTGGGCTTGCGCATGTCAAGTCGAAGATCTCCATCCGCGGCCAATGAGATGCCTGGTAATGGCGAGGCAAACGTGAACGCCGCCATCGTGTCCATGTTGATTTTTGCATGGCTCTGCAAGCTGAAGTTGGCAAAGACAAAGGCCCTGACCTGGTAGATGGCTTCGCCCTCTCGTAACGGAGTCACCACGCGCACATGGAGAGAATCGGGCTTGCCATCCCGGTTCACATCGGTCTCGTACGCCTATCAAATAGCCAACAAAACGTACAACGCGGAATGAGCAACCACCGACTCCTGCGGGCACATTTCGTATCTGTTTGGCTGGCTCGTTACGGAAATCTGTGACGCGCGCATCTCTTCCTGCAATAATCGCTTGACGCGTGTGGGTAGCGAGTTGGGCATCATGCGGATGTACTGCTTGCGGCCCATGGCGTCCACTTGCTCGCCTTCCAAGACCACAATCACTTGGTACGTGAGCTTGACCTGCGGTTGTTCGGCATATTGGTTGGTGGTGGGCCAAAAGTTTTGCGAGCCATGCGCGAGAAACAATGGCACAAACACCACCACGAGCGATAGTACCAACGACACAAGGTGCGGTAATGAGCCTGTGCTGCTGTAGTATCGCCGTTGCACAGGAGCACTAAAGCATTGCGCACGCATGAAGAAAAAATATCCTGCGATGTGATTTTGTGGAGCTTTTCACTTTCTCACTTTTTCGTCGGTGACCTTTCACGCCGATTGTCTCTTAAATCAGTACATTTGGCATTTGGTGTGGTCCACACGATGTAGAGACATTTCTCCATGGGTTGCATATTTTGGGTCGGACTGACTTCTCTCTCCATTTTCACGCTGTGACTTGGAGAATAAGAAGAAACTCAATCCGCCCACGGTGGTAAACGCGACCCCGTAATGATCTCTGCTTCGGTGGGCGTCAACTCTAGCCTGCTGCTTGAGCCAGCGCAGACCGTGGAGTTTGTGATCGACCAGGCCACTTCGTCGCCGACGACCCCCGTGGACGCCGGCGCGCGCACCTACTTGACTCTGACCAACATTTCCTCGCGCAAGCCTGTCATTTTCAAAGTGCGCACGACCAAAGTCGATATGTTTATGGTCAAACCGGCGCAAGGAATTATCCCTCCGGATAGCGAGCAGACGATCATCGTCACGCTTGTGCCAAGCTCCAGTGCGCGGTTGCTGGCTATGGCGCCACGCGACCGCGACGCCGTCATTGAGCGGTTCCTCATCCAAAGCTTCGACATGGGCGACGATATGCGCGGATTTAACGTGGACGACCTCAGCGCCTCCTGGAAGAAGATCCCAAAAGAAGTCATCACGAATAAGAAACTCACTTGTCGATTCATAGAGGCATCCTCCACGGCAGCAGACCGGCTCGTGCTTCCTTTCCATCGCATGCGACTTCTCCAACAATCGCCAGCAGAGGAAACGAATTTCAATGCGAACCAGAATCCGAATCAGAACAACCACGCACAGCAGCAACCATATCGGCCTCAGCCACTGCTTTCGCCTGCGATTGACCAAAAATCTTTCCATCGGTCACGGCTCTCGCCGCATCGCCCCGAGCCCCAAAAAGAAGTCATGCCGTCGTTCAAATTGTTACGCAGCCAGCACCGAGCCTCTGGTGGGTACACGTCGCCCAGTATCCCTGCCTCGCCTGGCCACCACCATGATAACTATCACGGGTACACGGCAAGCAACACAAGCAGCCACACCAGCAGCAGGGATGGACGAGACGATACCTATGCTGGTGGAAGCGGCAGTGGCAATGGAAGTGGCAGTGGGTCCAGAGGAGCGGCCGTGTTGGTAACCACGGCGACAAACGACAGCTACGCGACCGACCAAAGCGGCCGCATGAGCTACGACGAGCTCATCATGCCGGACGACGTGCGCGAGTACCGTCTCCACCCAAGCGACTCGCTCACTTTCTCGGTGCGGCGCATGGACACAGGGTACGTCGAAGGCATGAGTTATTTTCTTCTCACAAATAGAGCGCGGTATAGCGGGCTCGCCTTCAAAGTCAAGACGTCCAATTACTCGGGGTACTTTGTCAAGCCAGCGAGAGGGCTGATCGCACCGACAAGCGCGCAACGCATTGATGTGACCGTGAACGATCCGGATGCGGCCCCGTTCAATGCGGATGAACGGGAGATGAAAGACCGGTTCTTGGTGGAAGTGCTGTTTTTGGACTTGGCCGTGTACAATAAAGTTGCTGCTTTAGAAGAGGAAGACCAAAAACGGGAGCAAATGCAAAAATTGTGGGATAAATCGGATGCCATGGACCGAGAAAAGTCGATTTTGACGTGCCAAATCGTGGACGAAGATTTGCAAGTGGATCCAACGTACCAAACGGCGGAACAAGCGCGCGCCATGCTGCACAAGAGCCAATTGATGAACCACCAAGGAGCAGGAGGTGGTGGCGGCCGTGCAAGAGGAAGCAGTGGAGGTGATAGTGCACAGTACTATTACCAGCAGCAACAACAACAACAGCAACAACAACCAACCATGGTGGCCTCGTCGGTCCACGGACCTTTGCCACCGGCAGCGCCGCTATCACCGCTGGGTCATCCGAGAAGGGTCGCAGCGGGAGCGGCGGCTGGGTATCCACCACACTACCCGCAACAACAGCAACAATACTACCCACAACAGCGTCAGCAACAACAACAACACAATGGTGGTGGCGGTGGTGGATATTACCCTCAGACGCCATCGCCTGTTCGACAGCAGCCATCGCCGTCGCGTGGGCCAGCAAACAGCAACAACAACTACACGCCATTCGTCCACCAAAGGGGAGTCGCGCGAGAACAAAACAACAATTCGACCACGGATACGATTTACGTCTGAAAAAATCAGATAATTCAATTTAGAATAGAAAATGATTTTGGGATACACCATCATACAAGAATCAAATATGTATTTTTATGTATGTTTATGGTTGTGTGTGTGTGTGTGTGTGTGTTTGGTTTGCTCTAATATTTTATTTCTCAAGATACGTCTTGAGGTTGGCCAGCACTTTGACCGTCGCGGATGTGCCGAGCATGTTGACGACCGTCGCAGGGATGTACCCGCCCAGGTCACAATGCGCGAGCAGCGTGACCTCACAGTACACGGCACCACGCGCATCTTGCTTTTCCTCGATCACGTACCCGGTAACCAGGTTACGCGCGCGCACGTACCCTTCAAACGGTGCCACATCGTCCAACTCCAGCGAGCGGCTCGCGATCGCGAGTCTTCCATCGGGCAAATCGGTCGCGTACGTGACCATCACAAACTCTCGCCCAGCGATCGGGAACATGCCTTTGCTGGTGAAGTGGCGCAGCGATATGCGGCCTTCTTTGTCGTCATTGTGGAGCACGATCATGCGCTCGGTCATCTCATCTAGCTTGAGAAGCACCGCGGTATCCAGCAGCGCCTTTTCAATGGTGCGCTTGCTGGCAAAGACACTCATTGTCACGCGGAACGGGCTCCATTCGCTTCCGACGACCGTGCCGCGCCAGATTTTGGCATTTTCCGTTTCCTCCACGAGCGCCCACGTGGTGATTTTGTCCTCGCCCGTGTTGCGGTTCAAAAGCACGCGGATGCTTTCGTCGCCAAAGACTTTGTAGTCGATTTGGTCCCGTGTTGTGAATTTCACCATCGCTGGCATGGTCGCGACGGCGACCACTGGGGTTTCCGCTGCCGACGTGTAGGCGCTCATAAAGCCAAACATCTTGCTAGTTGGAGGGTTGAGGTGTGTGAGGGTGGTGGTGGTGTGAAAAGGGAATGCGATCCGAGGCGATCCGATCCCGAGCGCGTCGAAGAGAAAGTCGCGATGTGAATGATGACGTCGCGTTCTGAACCAGACCAGGTTCTTGAGTCGATTCCAGTCAGAGACGACTGCAGAGATATTCATGTGGACCACACAGATTCGCCCTGAGTTTGGTGGTGTGATGCCATGATGACATGATGCCAAATCGCATGTTTTTTCACGTATTGACATGGCAGAATTGGCAGAAACAAAAGCCGGTGGCAACAAACCCGATAGTGGGTGTCTCACCATCCTGTAATTATTGATACCACACCAGTACAAACCATGGTGATACTATAATATAGAGGTGGCAAATACCATCTGGATCTCTTTGTGTCAAGGTTTTCTTTTGGTCCCAAAAGTCGCCAAAAGAATTTTTGGTTCATTTTTGGATTGGCAACTTTGCTCCAGTCAAATGAGTTCTCTCTTTTGCCAGGGGTTTCGGGTTCTTTGGAACAGATTGGTGTGCCTATTTGTAACACCGTGTATCCACGTTACGCATGCTGTTCAGTCTCGCTCAACCTTTTGTCGGACTGGAGGGGGGGGGGGGGGGGGGGGGGGGGGGGGGGGGGGGGGGGGGGGGGGGGGGGGGGGGGGGGGGG
>JAADWJ010000535.1:0-16489 GCA_023336165.1 Pythium monospermum
AAGATGATGCGCCTCGATCACAGCGTAATCAATCCCAGTGATGATAAGACCAAGTCGTGGCAAGATGTGATTGGCTGAAGTCACCACCAATCAGCATACAAGAAGTGGGGAACTTGTGAGTATTGTATGACGTGCATAATCTCTGTCCTCTGATTGGGTACGACCCGAATCTAGTTTCTGGACAGTAAAGTAGCGTAGGACACAGATGGCTTAGAGGTAGCAGTAGCGAACTAAGTACCGATCAATTTACTTTGCATTTTGCATCCCACCACTCAAGCGACCTTACAACAGCTCCATCTCCGTGAGCGCGAGTTGCACCATGCCAGCGAACGCGCAAAACTCGACCTTGATCTTAAAGCAAGATAAATTGAAGACAGGCTCGCCATTTCTCAGCGGGATCTTGAGCTGAGAGAAAAAGATATCCATGATCGTAAGGATGCGCGCAAGCAACAAGTGGTACTTGCAATGATCAAGCAGGGAAAGTCCGCAGACGAAATTGAGGCCATCTTGCGTATTCTCCAGTAGCTGGCAACTTTTGCTTTTTTGATACTATTTTATCGTAATTGTTTTATTTGGCTTAAACAATTTTGCGGTTTTTTATTGCTCGATTTCACGATGTACTGTGCCGCTCACGAAGCCACAAAATCCCTCCTGGTTCTCGCGCTTTTGCGATCGCGCGTGGCTTGATCTTTCGACGAATCGCGTAAGTGTCGCCGTCGCCATTGCCGAACCCATCGTCATCACTGTCGCTCTCTTCCTCGCTACTCGAACGATGGTCATCCTCCCACACATCTCCGATATCTCGGAGCATGTTGTGGAGGACAACACAAGACGCCATCCACCGCAAAGCGCGATCCATGTCTTCGGGTTTGTTGAGTTGAACTCGCAACTCTTTCAGACAAGCCCAGCGATTTTTGAGGACACCAATGGTGTGTTCATTGACCACACAAGTATTGAACGGGATGATATCTGTTGCACGAGAATTGGACTTGTACGATGGGATGATCGTTTGATGTGTGCGATCGATTGGGTATGCTGAGTCAGCGACAAGATATTATATTGGCCTGGTGAGAAATACTGGTCTTTATACTCATCTTTGCCAATTTTCATTTCTTGGTATACGGTACTATCCGCACAAGAACCTGGCCAGCCACTGTAAAACGCAATAATTCGGCGCCGATCATCACACACCACTTGCGCATTTATAGAGTAGCGGTTTTTTTCTGTCATAGTAGAATGAACCATCGATGGCTGGTTTTGGGCGAGCGGGATGGTCGTACCATCAATAAAGCCCACACAGCCACGAAACCCATCCTTGCTCATGCGACTCGACATGGCGCGTCGCTGGTCCTCGTTTGGCCACTGTACGTAGGTGCCCGCGAGATTTGCTAGCGCCTCGAAAACGCGATCGCTGTAGTCATGGACGGAACCACGAGAGATGCCCCACATAAACTGGATACGCGCGACCGAAGAGCCATTACCGTAACTGCCACTGCCCAGTCGATCCAAAGCGACGATCAACTGATGGGCAACGGGAGCCTGCTCGCAGTGAGAGTTGTTCTGGAATACTCAATACGGGAAACAATAATGTCAAAGCTCGCTCTATCCATTCGAGCGAGCACACGAAACTCGCTATCAGGAAGCCGCTGCAGAATGTCTAGGCGAAAGTCGACACTCTTGAGGATGTTGCCTCTTTCCGCAAGGTATCGAGAAGACTCCACCAATAGCAGCAGCTCGGACAGGTCGTCGAGCTGCGATTCGCCATCATCCATCATCATTGTCGTGGAGCGCCGACGCCAAGCCAAGATTGTCGCCGTCATCGTCGTCCTCTTCCAGAATGAGCGCAGCCAGCGCATGCACTATTTCTCCGAGAAGCTGTTGCCGCTGTGAATATCGCGGCATTTCTGCTTGCTTCTTTGTGAATGAAGAAGACTTGACTTTTCCAAAAAATGTGCCACCTCAGGATTCCGAAATATCCGAATGCTGAAATCAGAATCGGTCTTTTTTTTATTGGTGAGAAGGTCTGGAGCGTCTGATTGTTTTTCATTTCTGGTCAGATAGAATTGAGTGATGGGTCGGATTCGATTTCGATATTTTTCAAAGTCTGACTCCCCCTATTAGCTCGATCGCAAATAGTAGCATTCAACAGTTCCATCGACGACCTGTCCATCTGGAGCAAGAGGAAGCACGATTGTGAGACAATCACCAGTGATTTCCTGCGTGGCAGCAAAGAGATTGGAAAAGGTGTGCGTGGCGAGTGGATTAAAATTGCTTATTGGTATGCTCGTGAGAACTCATCGACAAAGCTCACTGCATCGGAACTCCGCGACCGAGTCAAACGTCACGACAAAGCCACGACTTGACCGTAGCACGGTGACGACGAAGAGCAAGCCATCATGTGGGAGCTGTCAGCGGAGGAAGCGCAAGTGTGGAGCACACAGCACGAATCCAACTTGTGGCGGCGCGAGTCCCAGTGCGGGATTCATCAAGAAGGTTTGGCATGTTTCCTTGTCTCCGGTTGATTAGTCAGTTATAAATTGTGTGCCGTGTATACATATATGATGATGGTGTACGTACGTTGATCCGCATTGTTGGTCCTGGAGTGTTCATTGCATAACGAGAACTCCGTGATTGGAGATCCCAATCACTTCTGTTATCTTACGTGGCCCCCATAAGCTCCTGTGTGTTTGCGAACCGAACAGGCAAACCGAACCTGTGGGTGGGCGATGATGGGCGGTGATGGACGACGTTGAAACCGAACCCCCCTCCCCCATCGAAGACGACAGTGATCACCATGGCGACGACGCTGGTTATCCTATCGATACGAACCAGAGTAATGAACGCACGGTATGCAAACATGGCGTCGTTTGGGCGATACCTCGATACCACTTGTGTGCTTTCAGAGGAAAAATTATTGCTGGCAACAGTTAGAAACTATCCTGACTCGAGCATTGGATCACCACAGCTTGTATCTGGTTGCATCTGCGACTACCAGGCGTGCAATACCGGAAGAAACACCGCTATCCAAACCTCGTGGGTTTTATGACTCAACCCCGTCGAAAACGAAGTAGCAATCTCCAAAATGCTGGAGATTGCTATTTCGTGAACTGTTCATGAAAGGTCCTGTTTCATCCACAATACACCTGTTCTTGGTTAGGGAAATACCAAGAAAAAAGGACTGTGTTTGTTGAAGTGGGGTCATGTGACATGTTGGTAGTCCTGATGTAGTGACAAATAGATCAAGCACCTATGAGACGTATCTTGTGGCAATCTCTGCACTGTATTACTCGAATAGGCGACCCACGCATCGTCTCATGAAAACGGATTCGGTTTTCACACATGTCTACCAAGTCCTGAGGTAGTGTAAATACCAGATGTATTATGTGGCCTTCTCGTCTCCGTCTCATTGCGCTCAACTAGAACGGCCATGCAAGATGTCATGATTACGATTTCTCCCCCACTCTGAAAACAAACATTGAGAGCGACGACACCTCTCATGACTGTGTTGGTCCGAGTCCGAGCGCTGAAACATGTCAAAGTGCCCAAAGTATTTTCCTGTTGGTATTTACCCCTACACCCCTGGCAAAATCACTCGTGGGCGCATTTGACGCATTTGTGCACAAGTCCAAGACGAGACACACAGTCGCCGGTGGGAGTGCAAGACACCGCTGCAAGTCACACACGAGCTGCAGGCACCACCTCAAGATCAAATAGTTTGGATTGCTCGGTAAGCCCATGCTACTACAGGTAGGTTACCGCACTGGGTTGGCCGCTACCTCACAGACACGTACCGGTATTTCATCTGCGTTTTGAAATGAAATTCATCGAGATAGAGAGTGACTACGCTTGGTGCGTGAGCAACCACGATGGCCGCCTGCGGTCACCACCGCGAGCGGACGCGAACGCAAACGACCGCGGCCAGAACTGGGCGGCGAATACAACGAGCGCGGTCCGTACTGCACGCCAAACTCGTACGTGGTGACCTACGTGGACGTTCGCACGACCAAGGGTGCTTGCGGTGGCGTCACGACCACGGCTGGCGCAGGTGGCTGTGGCGTAAGCGGCACGAGCGGCTGCGGGGTCGCTGCGAGCTGCCAGCAAACGCGGTGGCACGCACGGTGCGTTTGACCTTCACGGGCACCTTCGCCGACGCAGCTTTGCAAGTTCCAGGATGCGGTAGTAGCGATGGAGTCTACACGAGCTGCACAGTGGCGGTGGCTGAGCGCGATGCGGTGACGGTGGCAGAGCTTGGGGCAGGTCATGGAACGATTGGCGAAGTTGCAATGGTCACGGAGGTGACAAAGTGTGGAGACGTGCGAGTAGATGCTATGGCAAACGCGGGACGGAGTGAGTGGGTTCTGGGGCGGAGCGGTGGCGGTGAAGGAACTGTTACCCTGCAGATTTGATGGGCAGTGCTCAAAAGAAAGAAGCAAATTCTCAAGTATGTTATGTACTTATTCATAAGTTTCCATTCCTGTTTGGTATCCACTGGGAGACGTTCATGGAGGAGCCGGTTGCGAAAACCCGTGGTGGCGCCGAATCAGCAACGATCCGTGACTCGTTCAACTTGGATGCTTTGCCAAAAGTGTCCTTGCCACCTGTATGGGAGACCAGGGTCTCGCGGTCGATGCGGCGTGTGTAGTATGTGACCGGAAGCGAGGCAAGTGCCAGTTTGAACGACCAACGCAAGGTCCAGAAGCTGGCACGCCAGAAGAACGGCAAGTAAAAGGAGAGCCAAACTACTTTGTCGTGCGGAATTAGATCCAGCCAGTTGGTCCATTGTGTGCGTGTGTAGAAGAAAAAACAGACGACGAAAGACCAACCATAAGCTTCAGGAACTTGACAGTGTGGGGACGCGGAAATGGAGACACCCATTAATAGTCACTCAAACGAGGGATATTGCTGCGGCATAACCACCATCATTGTGTTTCGTCCTAGTGTGTGCCACACAGAGCAGGTTCAGGCACACAGTGTGTGTTGGCAGCGCTCGTGTTCGCACGCCTTCGCTGCCTGTGCAGCAGCACCTACTCGCTGCTCGTGATAGTACAGAGTCTTCTCTCCACGACTGTCTATGCATGTGCAATGCACAGTGAGCATCATTGGCGCTGACCCTGCTGGCTTCTACTCGGCTACAAAGAACAAGACCAGGTCGATTTTGCCAACGCCGTTCGTTGGGCTATTTAAGAAGCTGTTCCGTATCGCCTTTTCAGCAGCTCGTGGAAAAAGAAATTCTTCCAAAACGAAATTGATACAGCAAATCCACACCGAAGCACCTCTTTTCGCAGTCTCTCGCTCGAACTTGACTTCCAAATTCTGTACAAATTCCCAAATCTGACAGAAAATTCGGAATGGGTCTTGTTGACACTTCGAGTCGTGGCATGTTTGGCGTATTTGGCATCAATATGTCATGGTTCGTACGTTATGACTCATTTTTGGTGGTGGATAGAAATACACCTCGCGCGTTAGTTACGTTATCACGAATGATGAGGAAGACTTCTCACCCACGTCCGGTGTATGATTCGCCACAAATGATTGTTTCTCTTCATCAATTACCTTCCAAACATCTGTTGGCTCTCCCCCTTCAAAAACGTGACGAAAACTATCAATGATAGTTTGAAGCTCCGGCTTCCTTCCATACTCTGCACGATGTTTATCCCACCCTCATCTCTCATATTGTTGCCCATCCTACAACAGCGAGCGGTGAGTTTCGGGGAAATGGCTTGCCCAGTTGGGCCACCTTTCAATCCCTCTTGGAGGTTGCAAATTTTCTCTAAATGACGAGATGCATCTTGTCCTTGTCCACACATATTTCAACTTCTGAATGATCATCGCGCAGGCTGGGTCAGATCAGTGGTATTTGCAGGTAAAGCGGAGAGTAGCACGTTTGCGACATATGGCAGATTCCATTTTCAGCCGTCCCACTGGATCGATCGCTTCCAATGTCTTACGCTCCACCACATTGTCCATGAATATGACTTGTTGGCGATCGTAAGGGTCGCGTCGTACTCACTGGTCTTCTTCTAACCACTCACAAAATGCTCATATGTATTCAGCTCTTTGGGCCAGATCTGTAAACCACTTGGGTGTAGCCTTTTATTAGACAGCTGGAATCTGCGTTCATGCAAATCATCATTGACGTCCCAATGCACTGGCGGCTTCCACCTCGAAGCTTGACAGCCATTGTCATAGCATCACCGCCGCATACAACATCGTGATATTTACACGGTTGGCGCCACAAAAGTCGTGCGTTTTACCGTTGCCCATGTTGATAACAAAATGCGTTTCGTCCTGGATAAATACGGTATCCAGATCCCATTGTCAAACTGGCGCTGGAGTTCCCCGAGATGATACGCAATGGCTCGATCAAAACTGACTTGTTTGTTCTCACTCACAACAAGCCCATTCGAGACAGACCTCGGTACAATGTCATTGCATTCGCAGGAAGTCTGTATCCAGCGATACGTGACGGTCTCAGCGAGGGTCTCCCCGTTGATCGTAGCCTTGTGGGTCCACTCCCCTTGTGAGCGGAATGGTTCTACTTGGCGGCTTCAACGAGAAGAGCGTTGGTGATCTTAATGCCAAGAGCCCGCGGGCGCGCAAACTTCGACACATTTCCTCTTGTCACCCTTTGACTCACTTGACTTCTTTCTGCCGCGACCCGAGGAAACATTCAGCTGAATTCTTTTGACTCCTTTGTTCACACGCATCGAAACCGCTTTCTGTCCGCTGGCCAGAATAGACTCATGTGTTTGCCACCAGTAACGCGCTATCTCAATCTCGGTGTTGTTCTCGCCAATAAAGATGAACTTGAACTCCCTGAGAACCCTTGCTTTGAGGGTTAACGTTTTCTTTGCCGAGCTTCTCCAGCTCTTTCATTCGTTTCACAATTGTGATGCATTGAGCAATCATGCACACCTTCTGGGTGTCGTTTCTTACCGTCGCCGGACCCACTGGGCGAGTCCATCCTGTCATCCGCCGCGCGTCAATCAAAACGGTTGCTGACGGTATGACGTCGTGGCCATCTGTGGTCTCCTCATTCGCGAGTGTCCGCCCTTCGTCTCCTCTCCGAGATATGTTTGTCTCATAAGACCGCAAAGGTGTATGCTTTGCATAAGATGGCAACAGGTCTGTTATTTTGTACCGAAAGAACAAGACCAGACCCAAGCTTTGGTCACATCAAATAGTCTGTGCTGGATCCAGGATGTGGGTCACATTAGATAGTCTGTGTCAGACTATTTTTGAACACAGATTAAACACTAACCCAGACTAATTGCTGATAAAGGAGTTGTCTCAAACGTTGTTCACCGCCGGCGGATCCTCCGATCTGCAAAGTTTGCTCTTGCAGGAGGATCCGTCGTGTGACATTCACCTCCCGTCACCGCCCGTTTACTTTTTCCGCCTCCATACAAAAACCTTGACAATAGAAATGGTGTGTGAGTCGAAAGCTATAGTTTGCAAGTCGCTTCATCTGACGAGTGTGACTCCTATTCTGCATATTTTGTCGCAGGGATACACTTGATAACGGTTCCTACCCAGTGTATAAAATGGACGGTGTGGCCCTCCGGTTTCAAATATTCAAAATATTTGGAGGCGTGGACATCATAAACAGGAGCGAGAATGAGCAACCACATGCCAACGATGGCGGTCGACGCGCTTGACCAGGTTGTTCCGGGTTCTGACGCGAGTTCGTCGCTAACCGCGGCGCCGTCATCGAAGCACCACCGCCGCGTCATGTTGGCCATGGAGCCAAACAAACGTCGCGCAGGGACATCAAGTACGTCACCTGTGGTAGCGAGCGCGATGGCGATGCAAACTCGTGCGGCGCTGCGAGCGAGTGTAGCGGTGCCAGTGATACCGTCGGATGTAGTGGTGTGCTCGAACGTGGTGGTGGCAGCGGGTGCAGCAAAATGATCGCATTGAGTGACGGTGGCGGCGATACCGATGGACGTGGTGGTGGGCGAGAACGTGGGGGTGGCAGCGGGTGCGGCTGAACGATGGCGTCGTGTAGTGGTGCTGGCGACACCGGCGAGTATAGTGGTGGGAGAGTACGTGGTGGAGGCAACGGGTACAGCAAAGCGATAGCGTCGTGTCGGGGTCGATGACGGCGAAGATCAAGCGAAAATAGGCGAACAGTATGGTTGATGATCAAATGTAGCGTATTATTTGCAGCAAAAAGGACGATGTAGTGCGAACAAGGGTTACAGTACGTGATCGATGTGTTTATCATATTATTTCTCATATTCCCGTTCTTTCGCTCGCGTTGTTGATGGCCATTGTTTGTTTTTATGCCAGGACACATATTAGTAGCACCGTAGAGAGAAATAACATACCTCAGTAAGTCCTTGGTCGTACACGACGCATGGATGAAAGGCCCCGCCACACTGAACCAGGCTGGCCTGGCCCACTCACTGGATATTGGGAGGCGCTTGGACGGTGCTGGGCAGGATGTGGGACAGGAGGGAGGTTTGGAAGTGAGGAAGGATTCCGACTTGGAATCCGAGGACCATGGATCCCGCGTGAGACACCTCGAAATTGAGGTCTTTCATGCGAATGGCGATCAATATGACCACATCATCAACGAGTCGCGTTACATATAGTGCCAGCAAAACCAGGAACTATCCAATCACTTTATGTTTTGCGCCGAAAGAAGCAAGCGGCGTAGCTTGAAGCAAAATACTTCTAAGATAAATATGTCAAATCCACGATCCGTTCAAAGGACGTGTGTGCACAAGATGTCGAAGAAGGTTTCTACGCGCGCACGACGTTCGTTACTGAACACAGCGTGCTGGTGGAACCACCGAGAACCGACCCGGCAGATAGCGAGTCGATCCCTCTCAGTTTGGCTCTTCTGCGCGTGGTGCCTACAGACGAACCAAGAGAAGCTCGGGTCAGTGCAATTTTTCGCAAGGGCATTGGTGTATCCAAATTAACGGCGCGCGTTTCGGTTCGGTCATTACGACCAGCGAGTTAGGCGTCCACGTAAACTGGTTGGGTGGGTCGCGCTGACTTGACTACGATGACATTGTGTGTTTCGTGCCTCCGCTCTTCGTTCGGGTTGATGCATCCCGAACATTGAACGGAGGCGTACGTCCGACAAGCTGTGCAAGGCCTCGAAGATTGTTTAGCTGCTCCCGGTACTCGAGTGCCGAGCCTGTATGAGGCGATGGAAGCCATAGCTCCATCCCTTTCCAATCGCTCCCCAACTGAGGTACTTTGGTCAGTGGTTCAATCCGCGGTCTGTGTTGGTTCGCACAACCATGACCAAACACGCTCGTCTCTCGTGGTTCGAAAGGCGCGTTATTCCATCGCCCGTCCAGTCAACTATTGGAGATTTCACGGAGGCGGGCGTGTGACGTCGCGGCCGAACCCATGAGCTCGCCGCAACCAAAGCGACCCAGAGTGCGGCGACCAGCACTTGGCCTCCGATACCAAGTTCGATGGAGGCGAATAGGAAGATAAGAACAACTGGGAATCGCCGACATCGTTTGCCGCTCTCACCAATGAGACTAACGTTCTCGACCCTCCGAGGCTCACCCGAGTCCCACAAATGAGTGCGGGTCACCTGCTTCCACCAGCCCGCACAATTTTCCGAATGCGTGCAGCCCCAGGGCCGCGGCCCGAGTCAATGACTCCTGCATCATGGTTGCCGGAGTCGTTGAAGCCAGCGCAAGCTGCAGCTGCTTTGCGGGGGCGGCTTCGAAGGCCAACGACTGCTCTTGGCGATGTCGGCCCACAATGGGACTGTAGCAGAGTCTTGACTGATGCTAGGCATGGCATCCAGTTTACCAGCCACCCAGACCAGTCTTGATGTAGCCGCACCCGCTCCATGAATGTAACGCCGGCAGGTGCTTGATGGACAAGCCGCGCGAGCCGAACGAGAAATCGTAAAGATGTACAAGCACCGCTGTGTATGGGACGAACTACAATGTGATAACGGCAGCCGAGTACCAATGTACCTGTTTGTCAGTGGCCTTGCTTCGTCACCGGTCGTCTAAACCAACGCTCAGCCTCGCGAACACGTGCGTAACACGCCAAAATGAATCACATCAACATGAATGATTTCGCGCCAAACGTCGCTCTGCCGAAGCCGGTGCGCCCACTCATGTGGTTAGCACTACAACAGTCAACGGTTTGGTCGTGTATGCCACCACGTACACGAACGCGGTGAAAACACGCATCGCGACCACGGTGTCAGGATTCGTCACGGCCGCGCAGGCGTTCGGCCATTGACCGGAAGCTCATCTAGACACTCTGGCATATTGGATCTGCGACAAACTCGGCGAGTATAGGAATCCGATGGATTCCAATGTTTGGTACCAGACCAACGAGAGAGCGTCGGCTATGGCTTGGTTTTCTCCATCCAACCCGGTTTTGGCTCCAATCCAACAGCTGCTTCTGCGGCAAGATATGAAAGCCATGATCGAGACCAAGAACAACATTCTCAACCGCAGCGGACTCAAGTGACATAACCTACCAGCTGGTTCGGCCCTGCTGTTAGTGTGGGAGGTGAGATGCCACCGTCTGTCTCGACGGTCATCCCCACGATGAATTCCGAGGGGCTGCGTCTGCGATTCGTTTCGAAAAGGGGTTGCAGCTCGACGACGACTATATATGGCTTTGGCGGTCGAATTCGCGAGCACTTTGTAGATCACGCAATGCCAAAGGTAAGCGAAGCGTCCATCATAACCAACTTTGATGGCCTTTTAGCCGACTACGATGACAAGAAGGACAAGAAAGGATGGCGCTGACCGATGGCGCGTCCGATGGCGCCGGCAAGAAACAGCGCCGACCACAAAGCCAACAAAGGGCGACGCGACCTTATGGTTCTGCCCACCGAGCCGAAGGATCGCCGCACCAAGCCGTTGCCAAGAAGCAGTGACAAGTGTTCGGGCCGCTTCAATGTTCTGCCGGCCTAGTAGCCGCGCACAGAGGAAAAGGATCCTTTGGCCGGCAATCCGCCAGGGGGTCATGATCCCCAAGGCACTAGGGTTACCAGCACTGCGCCGACGGCCAGTAACCTTGTATCCGCCACCAAGCGATCCAGCAGAGTCGACAAGGCTATTCTTCGAAAGAATTTTGCATCCTCACGAACAGATCCGCGACCTCAGGTTGGATCTGGCGTTGGTGATATGTGGACTCCATCACGATTCTCGTGACCAACACACAGAAGCTATTGACACACTGCGCGTAGCTAAGTTTACGACCCTGGCCAATCAACCAGGCGCAACCATGATCGATGTGATCCGGCTCGCTCGGGGCGAATCGGATGCCGACCCGAGGCCGAACAAAGCACTGCGACCGGAAGACTACAAGTGGCTTCTAGACGGGTACAGCCATCGCAACTTCACGGTGGAGTCGGCGATGATTGGCCTGCAACTAAAATGGCTCGTTGACAGGCCCAACCAAGTGAAAATACCCAACAACCACAAGCCGGCTCAGTGACAAAAAGCGTGAAACTTAACCAAACAAATGGCCAATATTTTGTGGTGGTGGACGACGGAAAGTGGCACCGAGTCCAGATCAGCCCCAGGCAGATTTGGATCCACCCGACGAAGTACGACCAATTGACGACGTGAAAGGCCCGTCCCCGGCGCACGAATGAAGCCACCGGTCGGATCGTATTGTCATCACTGTCGTACCACCCAGTGGCTGACCGTCAAGACGAAACAAAGAATACAACGATGATGAAGGGCGACACAACGGTGCGCAAGGGAGTCATTGCATGGTGGGTGCCCACACCGTGAAGTGGATGGGTGCCTGCTTACCGAGCCAAGGACCCTCATCGTCAATATGTCTGCTCCGTTTGGCTGCGCGAGTTCGCCGACTTACATGGTGCCAACGGAGGCGCAGCCGCGTGGCTGGTACGGCGGGTATCACCAGCATCTTTGGAGCATCAAGACTCTAACACGAATTGTTTGTATGCATTTGAGTGCATGGGTGGCCACGGCCTCGTTTAACTCGACACAGGAAAGCGCCTTGAATTGGCCGTGGCAGCATTGAGGACCAGTGTAATGGCAGTGTTCGGCCCAAGGTCACTCAATGAAAAGAAAGTCTCCAAGTGGGAGTCCCAACTTGAAGTGTTGGAACTTGAGTTTGATCTGGAATGGCGCACAATTTCGATGCCAAGATTGACAAAGCCTGCGTACGGATCCAAGACATGATGTCTCAGCCTCACGATCTGCGCTCATGAAACTGTTGGGGAGCCGTCGGCTATGTAGATGCTGCCGTGCGGCCAAGTCCTTGCTCCCACGAATTCAACCTTTTGCACAAGCGCTCCAGTACAGGCTCGGTGGGAGTCAACAAGGACGTACACCAAAGACCTGGAGTAGTCGCTCGCCATGCTCCCAAGCGGCTAGTTCGGAGACTTACCAACCAAAATCTTTGATTCCTCGCCCGATGTCGACATCCACGTCTGCATGGATGCGTCCAACGTTAAACTGGACCCAGTCACGAAACGGTTCTTGCAAGTGAAATTTGATTCACGGGAACTACAGTTGACGGAGCAGGCAGCCGCCAACAAATGTTTCACGATCAACGTTCGCGAGCGGCGGCAGCACTCGTTTGGGGCATACACTGGCACGACAGATACAGGGAGGCCGTGGGCCAAATGTGGTGTTGGGTGGACACGCCACCGCGGTGGCGGTCACCAACAAGATGTCGAGTCGGAATGAGTTTGCCCAAGAACTCAACTGAGGTATCGGGATGGCCGAAACGATACACGGGTTTCGGATCCGATGCATCCACTTGCCTGGGAAGATGAACACGATGGCTGACGCGACATCAAGAGCTTGGGACGAGCCTTTTGCTACCACGTAGAATAATATGGCACGTAATTGAATACCAAGACCCCATCCCATCGATCATGCGGCGTCCCTACGAGCAACGGGTCACATGGTGCGAAGAACTTGGATGGAGCTCGTGGCTTCCACCCAACCAAGCAGACCACATCGAACCGCTCGCCCTATTCGTCGTCTAGTGCTGGTCGGCACCACCAAAGGGTGCGGCAATGCCCCCTCCGCCGCATTGTTCAAGGTTAGCGCTGATATCATAGGTGGCGACGGGATACCCAATCGGCCTCCACCGAGGACATCTACTGGCCGTGCAAGGGATGCGACGGCTGTCGCCACCTCCAGTCGCAAAAGCAACCGCCACCATCCCCACTATGCATGCCTTGCGTGCCCACTGCTCCTTCGCAACTATACAGGATCGTGTTCTCTGAAGGGCTGCTCTCGTGGGTTACTTCTATCCACTACGAAGTGCGGAACACCTTCAAGTAAACGGCACGGTGGCCACGACTGCAATTCGGGTATCAGATGTTACACGAAGAGACGACTAAGGGCAAGCTGGGATCAGCAACCAACGTATGAGTCTGTCGAACTGTCGAATGGTTTTCATTCACCTGTGCATTACCCTGGAATGCCGTAGAAGGATGAGATACCGCAGCAGGATATCAGCTCGTTCACTAGTGTTGAGCGTGAATAACTCCAATCGGGTAGTGATGACACGGATGTCATCGTCGGCACCGTCTACCTCCAAGATCGCTCGTTGGCGTTTCTCCACTTCCAAGGTGCCGCTCGAATCCTCGGCTGGATCAAGTTCGTGAGTGTTTTGGCTTCCACTCGTTTGACCACCACGCAGAAGCATCGCAGTCGCGTCTTCATCGTGTCCCATGTAGCTGCTGCCTCCTCCACCGTCCACTTAACACCGCGCTGGCTAACTGCTCCGCGTGCGCCTTGCTTTGCGATTGCTTCGCGGGCATATCCTGCGATCCGAGAAACGATCGCCCTTCGATTGGCGATATCTCAGTTTACTCGATGGTGTGACGGTAATCACAACTGCGTCATCGTCTGGCGTCACCACTGCCGTCTAGGCGATTTGATGGTTGTTGTTCGAGAAATGTACCACCGGTTATCTTTACCTGTGTTAGCTGGGGCAATTGCGATGTCATTAGTTCAAGCGCTGTGCACCCCTGAGCCGTCCTTGTGGCGGCACCCGTACGTCTGGGAGTGGGCGTGATCCCTCCTGGATTTCACTTGCGACTGTGCCACGAGCAGATCGGCTGCGACGGAACCCACGAGGCGCCATGAGTGGAGGAGCGCGTTGCGTTCGATTGAGTCTGTGTTCGTGCGACTTTTTCTGCTTCGACCACCTCTCCATCCAACACCCAATTAAAGATTAAAGTCGCCGCCCACCACCACCAGGTCGCCGGGTGGCCGTCACAACCGTAACCGCGTAACAACAACTCGCGGTGGCTCTTGTTCGTTGGTGCGGATACACCACAGGCGTGCCACTCACAACACCATAGAGCGCCATAAAACGCGCGTCCAATGGTCTTCCCACAGCGGCTGGAGCGTTCTCAATGTGGAGTGAGGGTGGGACCGGATCGGAGCCTCATGAACCAACCCGCCGTCGAGATCGTGTATGCGTCGTTCCACGGTGGCTCGCGGATGTCAGAGCGCCTCTGCTTGGTGCGTTTGTCCACAGGATCACGTGCTGCTCCACTGGGAGGCTACTTCTTTCCCGCCTGCGCAGACGAACAACGTCACGGAGGCTCAGGACATTCTATGATGTCTCCAATGGATACGTCAACGATTTCGTGGCGCCTTCGTTCTCGTGCACGCGACTCGAAGTTGGTCTCAATCTCGCGCACAGTCGCAGTGTTTCGTGGTCAGACCACGGCCGACCCGCGTCTAAACAAGGCGTCGCGCCCATGGTTGTATCGACAACACTTAACCTCATACGAGTAGCTCGAGCTCCTTTGCAGCATCACAGCGCGAAGTCATGTCGACCTGGCGGCTCAGTGACCGACGCATCGGCGGGCGGCCAGTTCCAGTGAACTACCTCGGCGCCGACACCGGATCAGCAGGGGTTATACACAAACCCATCGCGCACTACTATCGCGGCCGTTGCATCATAGCGATGATGGCCACAATGGAGGCGGAGCCGGGTTTCCGCGTCCCCATCGGTTCCGAAGAAGGGCATTCCGTTGACCATCGATGTGCGGACGATCCATGATTTGTCAGCTCCAGCGAGCCATTGAACGATCAGACGGATACTTCAGCTTCGCCAAACGCGACTTGGAATCCTTTCGTCACCATCGCGCAGCGTGTGCGACCTGCTCGCATATACCCAGGGTACGCCATCTACGCCCTTAGCGCGGATATCGCCGACGCTTTCCACCACGTGTCTGTGCACGAAGCAGATGCACCAGCGTTTAGGGGGGGGGACCTTTCGCGCACAAAGGTCGGCATTGTTTCCGGCGTGGCGGTTTTCGGGAGGATAGCATCACCAGGTGATTTTGCGGTCCTTGGAAAAGCAGTGCGCCGCTACCAGCGAACAGGCACACCACTGGTGTTGGGCTGACGGAAAGTTTTGGATATTCCAATGCGTGGACGACATCGTTTTCATCGAAGTCGACCGACTCCAGCGAGCGGAAAGCGTCTCAGAAACGGCGTCAAACTCGTGCTTGGCTCGGAAGGCTGGCACGAACGGAAGTTCACAACCTGAACGGAGAACTTCCACGCAGTCGGCATCGATTGGAACATACCGCTCGCAACGATCTCGGCTCCACAGAGGAAGATCGACAAGGACAACGCCACAGTCGGCGCGACCATGCAGAAGAAATTCGTGTCGAGAAAGAGATTGGACAGTGTGGTGGGCGTCTCACACCACGTGATCAGTTTCGTACCAGTCACGAGGCCGTTCATCCAGCGACTGATCGCGGTTCAATTCAACTGCGCCAGGCAGCTCACGGCCGGCGTACCAGTGACCGAATTCCGTCAGAAGGATTTACAGTGGTGGAAGGACCTGGTCTTTGAGTTTACTGGGCTACCGATGAGCCTTTTCGAACCTACACCAATGTCGAATGAATGATCGAGCATCGAAGAGCTACCAGGTGGCATCATCGTCACAAGCATGTCGTTGTCACGGAGAGGACTGTTCCTCAGAGGGACATCTACCAAGGGCGACACAGCGTTGCGTGCACTGGCACAAGCAACCGAATTGTGGGGACCCGATCTGATGCAGATGGACCAGCGGCGTCGCGTGGTCATCCATTGCGAGAACCGATAGATCGAAAACTTGATTCGGAAATGAAATGCGATTCGATTGAAGGACAGGACCAGTTCCGCCAGCGCACGTTGAGTCAGGCTCGGTACCGACTGCATTTCGAGTCACACTAGGATCGAGCAAGCATGGGACAGAACAAGCGGTGCGACGTGCAACTCACTATCCTGATTTACCACAGATGACAGGTCGCAACGCATCGTCCACATGGCGAGCGAACTCAAGCGAGCATATGTGGCCGGATCCACACTCGGTCAGTACCGTAAGAAGTTCAGGTTCTGGGAGTCGTTCTGTAGAGGGAAATACAAAAGTACAGTAAAATCAGACAAAAATACAGAAAGAGGTCATCTCTCCCCTCGTTACAATGACATGTTTGGCTCGGCTTTGAGCGTGAGCCATGCGGAGGGTGGGGGGGGGGGGGGGG